>ML111103.1:31672-164421 GCA_003697995.1 Taxidea taxus jeffersonii
GCTGCCTTGGGCTCAGGTCTTGATCCCGGCGTCCTGGGATAGAGTCCCGCATCGGGCTCCTTGCTCAGCAGGGAGCCTGCTTCTCCCTCTGCCTCTGCCTGCCACTCTGTCTGCCTGTGCTCATTCTCCCTGACAAATAAATAAATATAATCTTTAAAAAAATTAAAAAATAAAATTGGGATAGTAATAGTACCCACCTTACAGGATTACTAAGAGGAATAATTATAACCTATATAGATAGATCTATATATATATAAACAAAGTTCCTAGAATGGGCTCGGTGTAAAGTGAGTACTACACGACTGTTAACTTGTTCTTATCATTATTTTAATTAGTCAAATTTGTACTCAACACAGATTTTTTTTCCCTAAAAATTATAAATAAATGTTAAAAAAAAATGACCTCCCTTAAAGGCAGTGGTAAGCTAGGAGGCTCCCCATCACTAGAGAAATTCTACAGCAGATGCTGCAGAAAAAAAGTCCCTCTCTGGGTAGAACAACATTTGCAAAGGAATAATAATATGTTTCATGGCAGGTTGGTGCTTTCAGATAGTCTTCCCACATGATTTCGTTCCCAAAACCAACCTGTGAAGTAAGTAGGGTGAGGAGGACGCCCACTGTACGGAAGGTAAAATCGAGGTTCAGGTAATCAAGATGTCTTGTCTAAAGCCTAGCAGACTTATTGGATAGTTAGAAATCCCTGGCAGCTCCCAACAGAGAGCTCTTCTGGGGCATCTTGGAACTGCTTATCCCTCCACCTCCCCCACTGCCCCATCTCAGCCTCGGCCTCATGACCATGTTACCACTCAGGATTTATCCCTGGAGCCTCCAACCCACACCTGAATCCTTCCCTTTCAGCCCAATCCTGACATCTGCTTGTTCAAGCCTCCGGGATCCCACTGCCTCACAAATTTCCCCACAGAAACCTGCATTTTTCTGTCAACATCATTTCTTTACAGAGGGAAGGGGAGGGAAATAATTTTTTTTTCCTGCTGCAGCTTAGCTTGGGCTTGTCTCTAAGGTTCAAGGAAGAGGCTCAGAAATCATAAAAGGGCAGAGGCCTTCAAGAAAGTGGTCATGCCCACAGAGAGTGATGAGAGAAAATATCCTCTGTGCGTGTGCCCCCTAGGTGTGTATGACATACTTTTCCATAGTTCCCCCTAATCTACACATCCGTGGGACACACTCACATTAACCAGTCTATCCCTGTCTCGAATTATGGGAAAGGTCAAGGGCAATGCCAAGCACATTGGCAAGAAAGACAGTACATGGTTCAGTTTCAAGAATACCTCACAGGGGCACCAGGGAGATGGATGGCTTGGCAGCAACTAAGACCTTCAGGCCCATAAACCAGATTGCCTGAGAGAGCAAGTCAGTTATTTTCTCATTCATGGTTTCCAATGGCACCAACCAAGCTTGAGTCATCAGAGTCCCTAGAGAGAGATTTCCAGCCTTTGCACACATTTGCGCTCATTAATGTTGGATGGTCTTCGGCTGTCTACACCAAACCTCAACATCCAAGCCCTCCCTCTCCAGGGCCAGTCTTCACTTTCTGCTCCTGGGTGCGTATATCTGATCTACTCCCTTTACCCTCTTCGAGGGAGCTGGGTCTTTTAAGAGAAGGAAATGCATGAACTCTCTTTTCAACCCATCTTACATGCAGCCTGTTTCATCTCTCCTCTGTCTCTCCTTTGATCGCTCCTTTTTCCTTTCCCTTTCCCCTTTCCCCTTGCCCTCTCCTCCCACCCTCCCCTTCTTCTAATTTAATTTTTTCCCTCTTCTTCTCTCAGCATCTCTCATCTTTCTTCTCTTGTCTTCTCTTTTCTTCCCTCCCTTCCTTCAGCTGGCATGGCAGTTTCCCCTGCACTTTTGGCTCTTTCTGATCCTAACCCTCAACTCCCTTTCTCCATCCACAGATTATTAATAATGTGATACCAGAACAAGATAAAAGTTTACAGAGCCCTGATTCCTTTTGCTCACCTTTGGATTATTATTCTCTAAATTAATTTCTTGTGTCTCAGATGTTACAATTCCACCCAAATACAAGCTTCTGGAATCTCTAGAATGCAGAGCAGAGTTTTAGACCATGGGATCAACTGTTTTGTTTTGTTTTTTCTTTAATGCTATATTTCACCCTGTGTCACCCTGTGAATTGTGTGTCCTCCAAAATCCATATGTTGAAGGTTTCATCCCCAGTACCTCAGGGCCTTTAGAAGATGATTAAATTAAAATGAGGCCATTAGGGTAGGCTCTAATCCAACATGACTGCTGTCCTTACAAGAAGAGGAAATTTGGACGCACAAAGAGACAACAGGGATATGCACAGAGTAAGGGCCATGTGAGGACACTGTGAGAAGGAGGCTGTCTGCAATCCAAGAACAAAGGCCTCAGAAGAAACCAAGCCTGCTGACATCTGATCTTGGACTTCTAGGTTCCAGAACTGTGAGAAAATGATGTTCTATTATTTAAGTCACCCAGCCTGTGAGATTTGGTTGCGGCAGTCCTAGCATACAAATATGTTCTGTGAAGCAAATAGGGTATGAGTGATGTAAATATAGGTATTTACCTGTATTCTCTTGCATTTTGGAATCTAGGCAAAAATTACCTCAAGTTGCTGTTCTTCAAGTTTAAGGGTAAATCTTTTATAAGGCAAAAAATGACAAAGATCTATGAGGACAAGTGACCCCTTGACATCTTTCCTCCAGTAGCACAGTCCAGAGATAAAGATATAACTCCAAGGCACCCAGCATTGTGAGCACCCAGGAAGCCTATCCTGACTGGCCCAAGAGTTGAAATGACATAAGGATATTTTTATATCAAAGGAATTCTTCAGAGGCAAGTGACACTGATTTAAATATACTTCAAAACTATCAGCTAGATTTTTCCTATTAAAAAAAAAAGATCATTTGAGAAATCAAACAACAGAAATTTTAAAATGTGAATGAGAGAAAAAAATTTATATCGTAAGTATAAAGCCAGGCAGTTATTAGGTACATTCAGAAGGTCTGGGGGCGCCTGGGTGGTTCAGTGGGTTAAAGCCTCTGCCTTCGGCTCAGGTCATGGTCCCAGGGTCCTGGGATCCAGCCCCACATTGGGCTCTCTGCTCTGAGGAGAGCCTGCTTCCTCCTCTCTCTCTGCCTGCCTCCCTGCCTACTTGTGATCTCTCTCTCTGTCAAATAAATAAATAAAATCTTTAAAAAAAAAAAAAAAAGGTCTGCAGACCACACAGATGACCAGAAAATAAAGATTATTAAAACTCAATCTGGAGGGGCACCTGGGTGGCTCAGTGGGTTAAGGCCTCTGCCTTCGGCCCAGGTCATGACTCCTGGGTCCTGGATCGAGCCCCACATTGGGCTCTCTGCTCAGCAGGAAGCCTGCTGCCCCCTCTCTCTCTGCCTGCCTCTCTGACTACTTGTGATCTCTGTCTGTCAAATAAATAAATAAAATCTTAAAAAAAAAAAAAACTCAATCTGGAGGGATGGGGGGTGGGGAGGATGGGGTAACTGGGTGATGGGCATTAAAGAGGGTGCGGTTTGTAATGAGCACAGGGTGTTATGTAAGACTGTGAAACTAATAATACACCATATGTTAATAAATAAATTTAAACAAAATAAATAAATAAATGGAAAAATTTTTAAAAAGCCCAAACCCTCAATCTCACCTATAGGGACCTCCAGACTTCAGTTTTCTCTTAAGCACTGACAGAAATTAGCTTATAGATTACTGTGACTCCCAGAAAAACTGTAAATTCTTTTGGAAACCCCTTCACTATATAGTCTTGAGGTTTGGTTACAGAGGTCCCTCTATTGGTTAATAAAAATAGTCTGAGTGGCCCATGAGTGGGTCTTCTCTTGACTATAACCAAAGCCCTACCGCTTTTGTGAGTTTACTTGTGCTCAGTAAATCATTAATGCAGGAGATTATAGACTCTGACGTTACCCTCTAATAGACAAGACCACAAAAGCTCACACGTATAGTTGCACGTAGAGTTTATGTGTAGAGCTAACTCTAACAACCTGGAAGAAAAGGAAACAAACAAACAAACAGACATGGGGGATGTCATTTGTGATCCTATTTTTTCTTTCTTTAATCCTTAAGCCTCTTCTCTTACCAGATTGCCTCCACCATGCCAGGAGAATAGACAGAGGTCATCACAAGGCTTACCAAATCTATTTCATATACATGGACCCTGTCTGGCTCTAGGAGAGCCCCTGTCCCCAGGTAGAAGGACCTCTACACTTGTCTCCTAAATCAACAGATCAAAGGAAAGGGAAAGGCAGAGACTGAATGGGACAGAGTGTACACCTGTTCATACTATAGGTTGGTCTCATAAGAAGCAGCTCATGGATCTCAGCGGAACAGGAGGCAGCTCACGTTGACACAATGCCCCTAAGAAGTACACGGAGCCATTCCAGAGCATTCACCGTCTACCTCCCAACTTGGACTTGAAGGAACAGGGACAAGGAAGGCCCAGAGAGAATATTCACCCAGGCTTGCCTTCCAAATAACCTCTCAAGACTTTAGCCTTTAAAATTAATTGTATTTTGGCAATAAAAAAGCAGGAAAAAACACCACAAGCCTATTACTGCTCAGCTTTGACAATTATCACCAACATGGTTCCATCTAATTCTTTTTGTTGTTTAAGAAAATACCAAATGTGGGGCACCTGGGTGGCTCAGTCATTACTGCTTCCAGCTGAGGTCATGATCCTGGGGTCCTGGGTTCAAGCCCTGAACTGGGCTCCCTGCTCGGTGGGAAGCCTGCTTCTCCCTTTCCTGGTGCCCATGTTTGTGTTCCCTCTCTCAGTGTGTGTCTCTCTGTCAAATAAATACAATCTTTAAAAAAAAATTTTTTTAAAGAAAATACCAAACATGATAAAATTCAGTCTTTTGGTATTAATTCCAGATGAGTCTGCATATAGAGCCCCCCCACTGAGAATACAAAGAAATGTAAGATGTCAACAAATGACCCTAAAGTGGAGTTCCATTCCTGGGCCACCTGCCTCTAGTGCACTGTGAATTAACATCCTCTCTAAATTCAGGGATTCATATTTTATGACCATACTGCATTTGGTTTTTGTGTTAACAGCAAATAATTTCTTAAATGTTAACATTTAAAGGTTGCTGTAACTATGTTTTTGCATCTCTTGATTTTTACCAATGTGCCAGGAACTTTAAAGTGGAGAAAAAAAAGGAAAAAAGGAAAGAAAAAGAGAAAAGAAATCAAGGGCTCTCTGAACCTCTTAAACTTCCTGTCCCCAAAGAAAAATTCGATCTGAATTAAATTCAGTGAAATGATATTGATAACAGCAATGATTTGTTGAGTGTTCACTGCTGTGTCTAGCATTATGCCATGCCCTTGAGAAGAAAAATCCTTGAATATGGAATATGCCTTATTCATCTATGTCCACTCCACAGTGCCTTGTATCCTGGAAGTGCCTAGTCAGGGTATGTCTGTTGGAATTATCTAAAAGCATTTCAAAAGACGTAAAGCCTGAGGTATATATAGAAAAGGAGAGAGGGGCGGAGATTAGTTATGGTCAGTCCAAAGGTAGCAACTTATTTTGAGAAACTAATCCCTTCCCTTCGCTCCAGTTAGCTTAGTGCCTTCTTAAATCATTTTGCAGTTCCCTTAATCAGGGGACACACAACAATCACTTCTTTTTTTGGTGTGATTTCATTAATCCAATAAATAGACATGGAGTTCTTCCATTTACATTCTTTTTTTTTTAAGATTTTATTTATTTATTTGACAGAGATCACAAGTAGGCAGAGAGAAAGGGGTGGGGAGCAGGCTCCTCGCTGAGCAGAGAGCCCCATGCAGGGCTCGATCCCAGGACCCTGAGATCATGACCTGAGCTGAAGGCAGAGGCTCCACCCACTGAGCCACCCAGGCACCCCTCATTTCCATTCTTAAAGTGTCCAGTCATCAGTTGGCCCTGTCTCTCTGCAAGGCAGGGCTCCCTTTGGGAACCTCCAGCTGTAATACCACAGTCTGAGACTTCGTGGTGGAGGAGGGTTGGCCCAGGGTATGAAGGATGAGGTAAGGAAAGTGTTAATGCCTTTTAGGGGTGGCTGAGTCCATCCCAAAGCGGTGGCTGATACAATTCATTCTCTACACCATTCCATTTCTTCTGCACTAATTCACCGTCATTATCACGTCCAGACAAGCACCTCATGCTTCATTTACTGACATTAATTAATTCCCACCCCTTCCTTTTTATCTTACTTTAAAAGAGGGAGGGGGGAAATATCCCATTCTCCTAGGGAAAGAATACAGGTTTAATAGGGATGGGCAGCTGGCTTTCTCTAACGCAGATGAGAAAAGAGAAGCATACACCAGCTCATTGCAGAGTTCGCTGGACCATGGCGGTCGCTAGACCTTTCACCCCCCGTCACCACCCTCCACCTACACCCCCACTCCCAGCCTCTTCCCGTCTTCAAGCTCAATGTTCCGACACCACTTCTTTACACGCACTGAATTACAAAGAGTGGTGATGGGAGAGAATGGCCAACCTTGGACATAGGTCCCTCATGAAAGGAGGATGCCCGCCATAACCAAGGAGCACAACTCACATTTTCCAGCTCAGCCACTGGAACCCACAGTTTCACCACACAGAATAATGACCCCAACTGGTAACATCTCCGAATGTCCGGCCCACCTTTCAAATTGGTGGGCCAAATGGCCAAAGAGGTGAGTTAAATTGAATCACGTAAGTGTTTCTATTAGAAACACTCTTTGTGAATATGTGTGTGCTTCCCTTGTCATTGGCTCCATAACTGAATTATATAATTCCCCCATCTGTATTATTTATTATTATCTATTATTAAGCTCTATGGCACTGATGTATTATTCAGCAGCTGTATTAACACTCTGCATTCCTGGCATGCTACCTGTATTAATAATTCTGCCTAGTGAATCCAGATAGAAATGTATCTCCATGACGGGTTTTTTGGCAGGGAGGAAGGGAGAATTGTCAAAGAATATGCCTTGGTTCATATAAAGAATGACTTGGCCTTTCCTCAAAAGGAAGCCTACCCTGGAAAACCCACATAATATAAATCCTGAGCTAGAAATGCCATAATTTAGCTCACATTCTTGGCAAGCCATACTCCTCTGGACCCTGAGTTCCCCATTTACAAAATGAAATTACTGGGTGAGACAGACTCTGGGGTCTCTTTTAAACACTCACGAGTTCTACCTACCTAGAGTTTAGCCAGTGAGTTCTATATTTTCCTCTCTCACCTGGAATTTATCAAGTGAACATGGAACATTCTGAGCTCTACTTCTGTCTGAATTTTCTTACTTTCTCCACACCATTGGAAAGGGAGCAAAACAAAACTTGGGTTGTCTTTCATCCATACAGCATGGATCAGAATCTCCCTTTGTATGAATTAAATACCTTGGGAAAATTTTTAAAAAGATACAACCAAGAGCCATGTTCCTGGAAAAGAGAACACGGTTTAAATAGCAAAGATTATTATGAGTTGATTTGTTGGATTCTCTCTTGGACAACAACTTTCAGTTGGCAGAAAGCTCTAGCTCATCCTTTCCATAGCTGTTAATTCTCCATAATGATGGCAGTAAGAAAATCTCAGTTGTGACATGAAACCAGCTACTAGACACATGAAATACAGAGGAATTTAAGAGAATAACTAACTCATTCCCCACAAATTAGGCAGCAGGTTAACTGTCAGTATAACTTTCCTCCTAAAGATTCAGGGCTTCTAGGTACATTTGGTTCTTTTGCTTAAGCGAAGTCTGAATGTGCTCATTTTTATGATTACTAGCTCACTGTCTTTTAGTAAGCTCACTTTACCTAGGATCACTGGAAATAGACTTTGACACAGGGATTGGGAAATAGAACTTATCACATTAAGAAATTTAAAAAATAAACTTATGGGGAAAGGAGAAGGTGTCTAAGAGGTTTGGGGGTGCAGGGAGATGGATAACAGAACACATCAAAGAGGAACAAAGAACCAGAATGACCTAAAATAAGGAGAGTATGGTAATATGTAAATTGGAATGTATTATAGATTAGTAACCAATGCAAAGCACCAGAAATAACATTAAAAGGAGTGAAGAGGCAATGCAGACTAATTATGAAAACTGCCCCTCTAACACTTGCTTCTTGAAATAGATAAGAAGTTTCATTCAAATTATCTCAAGGTTATTCACACGAATAGATCCAGAAGGTCACTGTGTTTGTTGTCATGTTATCTATCCTTTTTGTCAAAATAGAACAAGTCTAACAATAAAACCAATCAAATCAGAAAGATCTAAAGTCCTTGTTGAAGCATATGGGACACATATGAAAGAATATAACAGTTTTGAATCAGTCCAACAGGCAATCCATTGGCAAGTTTTCATGGAGGGATTATAGTGTGCCCAGCACTGCTCAGTCCTGAGAGGAATTCAAGGAGTTTGGGAGAGAGGGGAAAGGTCTAGCCCCAGCCATTTCATTGTCTTCTTCTGTGAATTCAAATGAAACATACAATCTAGTTTGACAATATTTATTAAGCCTCTGTTATAAGATAGCCATAGCCCAGGGTATGCAGGAAAGCCAAGAACCAGCAAAGGTAACTCTCTGCCTCAATCAGACAGATCAGGGCAATAATAAGCAACTATATAAATAATGCTTAGACAAAGCATAGATAATAAATTTGAATAGCCTTGGTTTCCTGATTTGTAAATTGGAAACAATACCAATTAACAAGAATATGCCAGCTATTTGAACTTTGGAATCTGGGACAAGACATAGCAGTCCACTGATATAAATACAGCCAAAGTTGTGCATTTGTGGGAGATGAAATGAGTTCTTTGGTCTAAACTCAATGCTTTTTATCAGGATTTTACAGTATGTAGTTTCTCTGTTTCATCGCGCTGACCTTTGGTTGAGTCCTTGATATAACTTGCTTACATGGATAATGTATGTTACTCAAGTGATTCAGGCTCTGGGGAAATAAAGGGTGGGGAGATATCTTAAAAAGCTAAAAAGAAGCTCAAAAAGCAAATATTTCCTCAAAGAATGCTGTAATATAAAGGTGAGATTCAGTTCAGAGGTGGGATGAGCAAAAATATCAGAGGTCTCTGAAGGCTCTAGGAAGAAATCCCTTTTCTGTTGGTGACAGCAACCTGAACTGAACATTCCTACATATTTCCCTATAGAAAAGTCTCCAGTATTACTCTGAAGACAAAACCTTGAAGGCTACTTTCTCTGTGTGACTCTATTTTCTTGTCCTCAAATTGTCTCTTCTCTATTATTTTCCTCAGTCTTCTCTTTATCTACCTTAAAACTGATCACTCCGGTTAATTTTCTTATGACATGTCTTGGTGCTCTTTTTCCTTTGTGTGGGGTATATGCTGTGTGTGTGTGTGCACGCGCGCACACGTGTGTGCGCACATATTTTGTTGGTTTGTTTACAAAATAGCTATCTTAGTCTTTGGGAATCCCTCTTCCAACCCCCCAGTAGGGACCTCTATAGAGCCCATTTGTACCCACCCTCTGCTTTTTGTCCTAATTCAGATTTGGCAATTGCGCTTCAGCATTTGCTTCAATGAGGAAAGCAGAAGATACAAAGATAGAATGGCATTACCTAAGTTCTATATCTCTTCTTACAGATTATAGGCAACCCAGGGTGAACGAGGAAACATATAAAGAATGCATATTACTTCTCTTCTCTGTGAAATTCAAAACACATTGTAGTTATCCATCTTTTTTTTTTCAGATTTTTAATTTATTTTTATTATAGAGAAAGAAAGATCACAAGTAGGCAAAGAGGCAGGCAGAGAGAGAGAGAGAGAGAGAGGGGATGCAGACTCCCTGCTGAGCAGAGAGCCAGATGTGGGGCTCCGTCCCAGGACCCTGAGACCATGACCTGAGCCGAAGGCAGAGGCTTCACCCACTGAGCCACCCACGTGCCTCTGCAGTTATCCATCCTTATGGTCAAACCCTCAGACTTTGTCTTGGCTCTAGAATGCTGGTGGGTTTCCATGACAACAGATGAATCAACCCCAAAAGACCTTGCTGCCACACCTTTATCATCACCAGGATCAAGAAAAATTCCTCCTCTGGAAGGTCTTTCCTTCCTTCTGACTGGGAGATAATTCTTCAGCGAAAGCTAACATTCTGCAGGTGAGAGTGAAGAAAGTCTGAAACATGAAGGAAAAAGAAATAATCCTGTCATAGCCATTGTAATCTAAAACTTGGAACACTGAAAAAATAAAATTAAATTAAAAAAATAAATAAGGGCACCTGGGTGGCTCAGTGGGTTAAGCGACTGCCTTCAGCTCAGGTCATGATCCTGGAGTCCCGGGATCAAGTCCCACATCAGGTTCCCTTCTTGACAGGAGTCTGCTTCTCCCTCTGACCCTCCCCCTTCTCATGCTCTCTCTCTCATATAAATAAATAAAATCTTTAAAAATAATCTAATAAATAAATAAAACAGTTGAAAAGTGTTTGATAAAAATGGCCAACCATATAGTAAGTCAGCTAAGATTTGTTTTGCATAGAGACTATAACTCACTAACAAAATGTTGATTATTGTGTAATTTTTCTGCCAAACCTGGCTCTCTCTCACCTATGAACTCTGAGTTTTGGGGAAAGATCATTTTGTCCATTCTATTTATCCTACACTCACACACCAAAATGTCATGGTAGACTTATGTAGGTTTTTCTTCCTCTGGCTTACTTACCTCCTGCCACTAATCACTCATCCTTGGGGAGAGAACCATAGACAGACAAAGTCTTCAGTGACCTTCCTTCTTGCCCTCTAAAAGGGGCACAAAAAGAAGTCACAAAGGAAAAACAGTCTTGAGTGAAGATACAATATGGACTGGTGGAGGGAAGGATGGGTAAGAGAACAGAGAACAATAAGGGAAAAGAGTAAGAAAAATACACTGGTCAAGACAGGGAGAGAAAGGGAAAGGAAATCCAACTGAATACAGACTTGACCAGGTCCTCATCTTCACCATGTGTCTCCTACACTTCTTCTATAAAAGTAGGAATAATATAGGAATGAGATGAAAAAGCAAAGCTACACAATGTCTAATGACAGAGTAAATGACCAGAGAGGGAATACTAATAACTTAAAAAATATATCCTGAGCATTAACATTTTAACTGACACTTATACATAGCTCTTAGGACACTGACTTGCATAAAGTGAACCAAAAATAGTCATTATACAGCAAATTCCTTATCAGCAACTCAGGCCAATTATGAAAACAAATTTTTCCTTCATTCACTATGTCTTAAAATGAGTTTCCTAGACCCATTGTATCAGAATTACATTTTTTCATCAGAGATTCCCAGATGCCCCCCAGGATTAAGAGTCTGGAGCTGTGACTTGGAAACTGAATTTATAACAAGTACCCCCTGGTAATTCTAATATCTTCTAGAATTCGAAAGATGCTCCTCAAACCTTTTCACTACCTGTGACTGAGTGCAATTACCTAATTATGTTGAATTTGCAAAGCATGCTTTTAAGAGTTACTTTTAAAAGTGAGACATCTCACATACAACTAGGATTGTTGTCACTACCCAAGCAAATGGGTCTGTTATTGTACCATAAGTCCCCTAATAAAGTATTTTTCCCTAAGTTTAATCTGTTAATACCTTAGAGTATCTAACACAATCTAGTCTTTATTGTTTCCATAAAAATTGCCTAAAATAATTACAAAAGTCCTCATATAGTCACACATTTATTTATATAAAAATAATATCTGGGGGCACCTGGGTGGCTCAGTTGTTAAGCGTCTGCCTTTGGCTCAGGTCATGATCTCATGTTCCTGGGATCAAGCCCCGCACCACACCGGGCTCCCTGCTCAGTGGGAAGCCTGCTTCTCCCTCTCCCCCTCCCCCTGCTTATATTTGCTCTCTCACTGTATCCTCTTTTAAATAAATAAATAAAATCTTTTAAAAAATAACAATATCTGGAGCAAGATACAAAAGAAACAAAACTATTAAGTTGCACAGAAGGTCACAAGTGATAGAGTCCAAAATAAAACCCGGGAGATCTCACTCAAAACTGCAGAGTTCTTGGGCATTCTAATTCAGTGGGTCAGGGAGGTGCTCAGAGTCTGCATATTAACATGTTCAAGGGCCAAACTTTAGGAAATGCTTAGTACAACCTGGACCAGTTTGACCTTAATAGTTTAAATCAGTATTTCTCAAAGCATAGTCTCCAGAACAGGTACAATAGCATCACCTGAGGATATCTTAAAAATGCAAATTCTTGGGTCCCATCACAGACCTAATGAATCAGAAATTCTGGAGGTGGGGGAGAATCCAGTAGTCTGTGATTTAACAAGCTATCCAAGTACAATTCGTTTACATCAGCACTTAGAGTGGTGGTTCTCAACTTTAGAATGACCTGGGGAGCTTTAGAAAATCCAGTGCCGGGGCGCCTGGGTGGCTCAGTGGGTTAAAGCCTCTGCCTTCGGCTCGGGTCATGATCTCAGGGTCCTGGGATCAAGCCCCGCATTGGGCTCTCTGCTCTGCGGGGAGCCTGCTTCCTCTCTCTCTCTCTCTTGGCCTGCCTCTCTGCCTACTTGCGATCTCTGTCAAATAGATAAAATCTTAAAAAAAAAAAAAAAAGAAAATCCAGTGCCCATACCACATTTCAGACCAACTCTATTTCTTAGGGTGGAGGGAGGGGATGGACATCAGCAATTTTTAAACCTCTCCTGGTGATCCTAAAGTGTAGCTATGGTTGAAAACCACTGATTTAGAGCAATACCACTTTTTTCACTCAAAAACACAGGGATAGTCATATCCATTGCCACACATTGCTGCGTCAAATGTGTGCAAAAAATTTGCTGCGAAAAATTATTTACGGGGTGCTTGGGTGTCTCAGTGGGTTAAGCCTCTGCCTTCAGCTCAGGTCATGATCTCAGGGTTCTGGGATGGAGTCCCACCTTGGGCTCTCTGCTCAGCAGGGAGCCTACTTCCCCCCCACCCCGCCTCTGCCTGCCTCTCTGCCTGCTTGTGATCTCTCTCTCTCTCTCTGTCAAATAAATAAATAAAAACTTTGAAAAAAATTATTTACAATTGTTTTGGGTTTTCTAAGATCATTTACATCAACCTTGTGGATGTTAGTGGCATGACAACACATCTCTGCATAGAGTTTGAGAGAGGAGGGAAAAAGAGAGGTACATCTAATTTGTTGTTAGATCAAGTTACTTACCTGAAATGATTCAAAAGTGGAAAAGGGCTGAGTTTCAAAAATGTTCTTTCAGCTATGAGCACCCTACCTCTAGATGAGAAACACACATAATGGAACAGGGAAAGCTGCCCTAGGTCTTCTTTTTCCAATCTGCCAGCAACCCCATGATTATTTCCTCCATCAACCTGGGTGAGTGGGCTGGGAGTCACTTACCCTTTCTTTAAATTGCCCCATTTGTGTCAAGGTTATTTTGTACAAAATGATAAGCATTACCCATTAATTCTTTTCTGCACCTCCTACATTTTTCCATAAGCCTAGGCTCTTAGAAAGGCTTTCTCTTCCTTCCTTCTAACTCCTTTTTAAAAAAAAACTTTAAAACATAGTTACCCTGTGGGTTTGACATGCTTTTCCATTCTCTGATCTCTGAGCCGACAGACAGCTAATTGTTATTAACATAAAAATGAGTTATTATCATTACCCCTAAAAAGAAAATGGTGCTGAATCCTGTATCTCCCTCCAGGTCCAGTAAAACACCTCCTCCTCCATGAAGCGTTCCACATCAGCCCCTCACAATATTAATAACATTCCTTTCTGTCAATTCCTATAATTGCTGTGTCTCTGCACTGCACTGTCTAGTGCTTAAGTGTAGACTGGCATGTACTGTTTTTAAATAGTTACGTAATATAAAGCCATTTATTTTCTTCCAACTCACTGGTAAACTTCCCAAGGGAAGACACCATACCTTTTAGCTCTTTTCTATCCCTCACATCCACAGCACAATTCTCAGCAAAAAAGCATAGAACAGAAATTCAATAAACATTTGACTACCCTTACACCTCTTTTGTAGAACATCAAAAACATCATCTGTTATTTGAGCTTCTCAGATACATTCTCCAAGTGAGAAAGCAAAACTAAGGTTAGCATCCTGTCTCTAATTTCAATAAGTAAGTTGAGCTTAGTTCTCGAAGATCAGATAGCATACTGACTCAGGTGTGTGTGTGTGTGTGTGTGCGTGCGTGTGTGTGTGTGTGTGTGTGTGTGTGTGTGTCCCTATCCTAATGCTTTCTAACACAATGCTTTGGAACTTCTATGAAAATTAAATACATTTCAGTTTTTGTAACTCAATTGCTGCCCTTCTTATTGTCTTCAAGTTTCTGCTTTTGTGTTGTTTTTTTTTAAAGATTTTATTTATTTATTTGAAAGAGAGACAGTGAGAGAGAGCATGAGAGGCAAGAAGGTCAGAGGGAGAAGCAGACTCCCCATGGAGCTGGGAGCCCGATGTGGGACTTGATCCCAGGACTCTGGGATTGTGACCTGAGCTGAAGGCAGTTGCTTAACCCACTGAGCCACCCAGGTGCCCCATGCTTTTGTCCTTTATAATTATTATTAGGATTTAAGAACTATTTCTCAGATATATTTAAACATTTTTATCAAAGAAACCATTACAAATCTTGAAATTCAATTTTAATAATTGAAAAGACATTTGTTCTTTATGGGTAGGATTTGCATTTTAAAGCTGGTCAAGGCTGAAGTAGTGTAGAATTTCAAAGCTGATTTGAATTGGTCATGAAACACATTAAATTTTCATTCTAAAAACAATACTGTATTTTGAGAAATTATGCTCCCTTCTTTGGAGAAGCATAAGGTTTAGTGATTCACAATATGAAAGCTACTAAGTGTATTTTGGAGAATAATCACGCTCAAATATACATTAAACTTATACTAAAGATTTTCACTGCATTCTTAGCATATAAATAAATTTCTATGCAAATGCAACCTAGCCCTTCAATCTCCACATAGCGAGTGTGAATAGAAAGGTGCTTCGGAGAGGTCTGAAATGTGGAAGATGAGAGAGGAAAATCTCTTGTATGATTACCTGGGGAAAAGAGGACCCACTGATATGGGAAGTGATTCTCTCGACAGCCCAGGAAAAGCAAAAGAGAGAAGAAAAAAATGGTGGCCACCTATAGAAGGAATTACTTCCCTCTTCATACATACAAAAGAAGATTTGGCTGATGCATGTGCCCTAGCTGGAGTAGACAAGGATGTACAAACCTACCCTTTGGACAGGGGTTAAGGAGATTACAACACCCAGAAAGAGGAAGTGGAGACAACTAAGGGCTGGGAAGCTATCCACTGAAAAAGTACACCACAAGATCTCAAATACCAGCCAAGAAAAGAAACACTGTATTTAAGGTGTTATGGGGGTGCCTGGGTGGCTCAGTGGGTTAAAGCCTATACCTTCGGCTCAGGTCATGATCCCGGGGTCCTGGGATGGAGCCCCATGTCAGGCTCTCTGCTCAGCAGGAAGCCTGCTTCCCTTCCCCTCTCTCTGCCTGCCTCTTTGCCTGCTTGTGATCTCTGTCTGTAAAATAAATATATAAAAATCTTCAAAAAAATTTAAAAAAAATTTAAGGTGTTATGGAAGACAAACAGATCTGCAGTCTAATATTAACCAAGAATTCCCAGTTCCTACATGAGTCAACAATACACTTAATACCAGGCATATTGCTATACAGAATTTTTATTAATTATACTATTTAATAACATTTTATTAGAATAATGCTTGTCCTGCATTTTGGATTTTCTCGGAGGTGCTAAGGAAAAGGGAACTAATTCCAGAAAGAAATTTATATTATAAACTGACTGATTAAAAGTTATCCCTGTCTCTGATGAAAAACGTAGGCAATGTTTAACTGGAAAGAAAAGGAGTTCTCCAGGAGTTATATTGGGAACCTATCTACGAAAGGTTATTTTTCTCCTTAATTACTCCAACCCAGCTCCAGGTTTGTGAAGCTACACTTACCTTACCTCTATTCCCAGATTTGCACAGCCCAGAGCATTTGCCCTGGCGCCCTCCCAATGCAGGATGCTTTCTGCACAGCTGGTTCCTCCTGGTTATTCAGATTTCATTTAAATATCATCTCCTTGGAGAGAAATTTCCTCAACTAAACTAAAGTAGCCTACCCACTCACTTTATCAGTTTTCCTTATCTTAACTCTCTGGGTATCACTATCTCATATGTTTCTTTGTCTTCATAATCTTTTTCCTGCCCTAAAAAAGCAAAAAACAAAACGAAAAAACCATCAAATGGAGATTTGTCTGGTCCTACCACTGCATCTCTATTGCCCAGTATAGTGTGTGGTGCACAGTAGGTGCTCAATAAATATCAGTTGAAAAGATTTGTTATAATTTTCATAATTATTATAATGGCCGTCATATTATTACCACTATTACATCTAAGCAGTCTACTTTGGAGTGATATTTACTCTGCCTTTAATATCTATTCCTTTCCTTGCTTTATTTTTCCTATTGGCACTAATCACTATGTGTCACTGTATTATGTATTTATTTATTCTTTATCTATCTTTTTTTTTTTTAATGCAAGCTTCTTTGCCTATTTAACTTACCTTCATTTCCCTCACACCTAGAACAAGTTCTGGTATATGACAGTAGCTCAATAAATTATTATTGAATAAAGCCAATAGTTATGTATCATGCTTCTTCTCCTTTGTCTCCTCTGAACTTGCTGCTTTGCTGTTTACCATTGACAATCTTCTTGACCATGTTGTTAGTTAACTCTGTGTCTGCCATCCTGGCTGCCCAGATGTTCTTTGCTGACTGAAGTGCAGGTATTCAATATGGCTGAAATGGCCTTTGTCTTCCCTGTCCTTCATCACTGGTAGTTCATGGGCTTTGGCTATCCTCTACTCAACTCTTCAACTTTCACTCTAATTTTGCTTTCCAAAGTCACACATCTGGAGGTAGTCATTGATGCCACAATGGTTGCACTATCACTACCCACCTTGAGGCACTTGGAAGGGAGAAGAAGGAAGTGAGAGAAGGGCCTTGCAACACTCCAGAGTCACTTGGCTTCGGGAGTCATAAAGCAGTCACCGCAACACGCGACACAGTTTGGGTGAGATGGGTTCATTTCCATTCAGAATTCCTAGTCGCCTCAAGTGAACTTGCTCCCATGTGATGACACACCTATTGTAAACCCACAACGAGTAGTGCACTATCCTGGCCTCTCTGAGAGCTGGGAAATTAAATAGCATATAGATCCCACCTCCAACAGCTTATCACCCAGGAGGAAAATGAACATCTGCAAAAATAATGCTAATAAACGCCTGTCCAAACCTCACCATACCCCTCTGCACATCAGCAGTGCACCCATGTCATCCACGCAAACTCTCTAAAGGGTAGAGAGTCGTGTGTCTGACACTCTATAGATTGAACTCTTGCTGCTGGGGATTAAATAGATATGAAGTCAATGTTTTGCAGTTAGCTTTGGCCCAGAACAGTTATCTGAAAGTGTGGTTCCCAGACCATCTATATCAGTTATCTGGGGTGTGCTACACTCACTGAATCAGAATCCCAGGGGCAGACCCGAAGATCTGCATTTTCAACACTCTGCAAGTGATTCTTCTAGATGCTAATATTTGAACGCCACTGGATTAAGATTTACGCAGGATGTGACCTTATTTCTGTACATGGTATGGAGATCAGTACTTCGTATGCTGATATAGTGGTGTAATGATGGCCTTTCAAACTGATGCTTTTGGTTACCAGTCTGACCCTCTCTCTCTCTAGCAGCCTTTATGATATGGGAGCTTTCCACTATCTGTACCTCCTTTAACAATATGGCATGGGAAGAACATTGCCAACTATCAGTTCCAGTGCTTAGCGACTAGATGCCCAATTTTGAGGCAGTTTTCTGAGGTGGAGAAAAGATCATGGATAGATATTAAGCAAACAGCTATGCCTGCCATTAGTCATGATTCTCACTCAACACAACTTCAGGCTACCATTGCCTGATAAGGAACGCCAGCAAACACACTGGGTCCTAAAGATACTGACTTGGAATAACCTCACCACAGAGACCTGGCATCTGTATGTTTAACAACACCGGGCCTGTTTCTTAGCAGTTAACACGACGCTGGTCCACAGACCAACAACAGGGAGCCAGGGATCCAGTGTAAGATCTGGGTCGAAGGTCCAGCTCCTAAAGATGAAAGCTTCACCATAGTCATGTGTACTTCAATACACACTTAATGGCTTAACCTTGAATATGAAGAAAAGCTGTTTATCCTCAGTCTACAAATAACTAGAAAGTTCACTGTACCATTCCCTGTCTCTTACTCTCTTCTTTTTTTAAAAAAATATTTTTATTTATTTATTTGACAGACAGAGATCACAAGCAGGCAGAGAGAGGAGGGGAAGCAGGCTCCCCGCTGAGCAGAGAGCCCGATGCGGGACTCGATCCCAGGACCCTGAGATCATGACCTGAGCTGAAGGCAGAGGCTTAACCCACTGAGCCACCCAGGTGCCCCTCTTACTCTCTTCTTATCAGATGTGTAATATTTCAGGCTCTAAGCAGGCTTGTTAGAGGATATTCCAATGATACACCACAGAAGAACTCATCCTCAACAGGTCTTAATATTAGCCTGCCTCCAAGCAGGCTCCCAGTGAGTCTTGCTTCCTGGTATTCACGCCCTTGTGCGGTCCCCTCCCACAGTGAAGAAAACTGAGCTCTGCAGTCAACAGGGCATTGAGGAAATGACAGAGTGTGACACTCAAGGCCTGGTAATAAGACATGGCCCCTTCTGTCTTTTGCTCTCTTGGACCATTTGCCACGGAGATGTCACCACCATGTCATTAGGACACTCAAACGGCCCTCTGAAGAAGCCCACATCGTGAGAAACTGAGGTCTTCTGCCAGAAGCCAGCACTAACTCACAATCCAGATAAGTGAGCCATCTTAGAAGGGGGTCCCCCAGCTCCAGTCAAGCTTCAGACAACCATGCCCCAGCGGAGGTCTTCACTGCTACCTGAGGAAACCTGGAGCCAGGAACACCCAGCTACGCCACTCCTGGATTCCCATCCCCAGAAACTGTTGAGGTAATGGATGTTTATTGTAGTCGAAAGCCACTGCATTTTGTGGTAGTTTGCTAGGCAGCAATAGCACATACACCTAGTTTAACCCAAGATGGCATCAGAGCTCCAGAATCAGGGCTCTCTCTGTGGCCATAACTGAGCAAGCATCCCAGGCAGAATTACTTCATCCTTTCTCCCTTGATTTACTCTATTACAAAGAAGTTTCACAATAGAGAGGGTTTTCTTTTAAAGAGCCTTAGTAACAGCCCTACTGTATCAAGCAGGATTGGTTTTAAATGAACATCCTTGTACTTCTCTACCTGCCAGGGGAGTTGTGAGGCTTAATTAATTACTGATCTTTGGATGAAAGGAGCCCCGAGCACTGAGAATTATCATCAAAAAGGACTAGCAAAAATGGAAGAAAAAAAAAGAGACATTTTCTCTCTTTGCTGGCTCAATCCATTTCACCTAAGAGTTAGCAAAGGCTGAGTCACCTCTTGTTTAGAGAATATTCAATTTTTGCTGAGTGCGGAGTAGAAACAAGTCAGCCAACGGCAGAACAGGAAGCCCCTGTCCTTTAGCTGAAAATAGTCCCCTTTCCCAAAATAACCTCCCAGCCCCTCTTTTAGGGGGGATAGCATGGGCATTTGGATCACCTGAACTCTCAAGGAGGAACAGTGTGATCTGAGTCCCATCTAGCAGAACTATCCCATTTATAGCCAAAGGCTCCCTAAATCGTGAGCCAGACAACCCCACAGACATTTATGCCTTCCCTGGGCAAACATTAAGTGGAAGAAATATACTTTGGGGGTTCTTTTTAATGTTCTAATGGTAATGCTCCTGCCGGAGGAAGCCCAGGAGACCAGAACTGATGCTCCACCTAAGAGTGATATGGTGGTGGCAGAGGCCAGGTAGTACAGTTTAATAAAAAATAAAATCACCAGGGCTTGAATTTAAGAATTCAAATCTTGGGCGCCTGGGTGGCTCAGTGGGTTAAGCCGCTGCCTTCGGCTCAGGTCATGATCTCAGGGTCCTGGGATCGAGTCCCGCATCGGGATCTCTGCTCAGCAGGGAGCCTGCTTCCCTCTCTCTCTCTCCCTCTGCCTGTCTCTCTGCCTACTTGTGATCTCTCTCTGTCAAATAAATAAATAAAATCTTTAAAAAAAAAAAAAAAGAATTCAAATCTTGGCTCCTCCACTCACGGAACCCCAATGACCTTGGCTGAGTAAGTGACTTAACTTCCCTGATCTCCCCCCACACAGCCATTTCCCCATGGCAGAAACACAATAATATTGGTTGGGTTGTAGATCCCAAGGCTTTCATCCCTTTCCTCCAAGGCCGAAGCATCTCCAAATCCCAAAGGCAGTGCGCAAAGAGGAAGAAAAACTAGTTCACTGGGTCTTAATGCTGAAGGTTTCCATCTCTGAAGGGTCTTGTCCATCCTCCCAGGCCTTAAGAAGTAAGGTCAGGTGCGGAACCCTTTCACTCTCCAAGGCTCTTTGGGACTTTCTCTTCTGACATGTGTCTTTTCCAACAGAGCAACAAGACTCCAGCTTGGTAAAGCCTGCGCCCTGTCTCTTGTGTCTGATCCTTCTCTCCAGGGCTTCTCAGCAGGCATGCGGGAACTGGGTTTTCCCCTTACCTAAGTAGTAAAATCAGAAAGGTAGGTCTGGCTTTTCTTCCAGGCTGTCCAGGTCTACCAAGGTTCTCCATACAGTACAGTGTCTGCTCAGTGTCTGGGGGCCTAGGCCCACCTAGCAATAGAATGGTTCCTTTGCATAGCTTCACTCCCTCTGTGCATATATTTACCTTAGTACTACATGGGCAGGGTGGCTGATCTAGAGAGTTATACATATATTCCTGGACCACTGTTATTATAATCATGCCTGGATAGTATAATTATCTATAATTCCTGACTGATGTAATGATCAGGAGAAGTAATGAGGATGAAAAGGTTCATAAGCATGAAAGCATGGTACTCAGGTTAGTTATTATTATGGTCCCAGGAGGATCAATACCAACTTTGACCTAAAGCAAAAAGGCCTGCTCTGTAGGAAAGAAAGAAAAATTGTGTTGGGGGAAGTGGGGGGAAGGTAGGGTAAGGGAAGTGTTGGCTCTGAGCAAGACTTCCCTGCCTTCAGCCACACTGGATTAGACCAAGAAAAGTTCTGTTCAGTTCGAGTAGAGACAGTGAACCTAGGACTTTAATTATCTTGTTGACACCTCATTGTGCCCACAGTCACTGCTACATGACATGGGGCTTCCTTGGATCCCAGAGCCATACTGCATTTCTTGGTGTGTGTGTGTGTGTGTGTGTGTGTGTGTGTGTGTGTGTGTGTGTTGAACGTGTAGGAGATGAGAGAAGAAGGAAAGAGACTGAATAAATGGAGGAATGAAGATACTTGGGTAGCACTGACCAGTTTGTTCTATTTTTAACATGTAACAAGAGTTCTTTTCAGCAAGCTTCTTGGCCTTTATCATGTGGGTTTGAAAGGACTTCCACGACTCCTATTCCACCCTGCTCCTTACCCTAAAACCATAAACTTCCCCCAAAGAGCCAGACTACATCACATTGCAAAGAGATAGTCACCCAGAATGAATGTCTCACTCACACCAAAGTGAAATGGTAATTCTTTATGTAGAACATTTTGGGAAACTCTTTCGGGAAGGGTCTACATCTTGATTATAGATGAGGTTTATGGAGCAAACAAACAAAAACAAGCGTAATATTGAAGTGATAAACTATGGTAATACCAACTGCATGCATACACATCACCCAAAACCATGTGAGAAGTACAGATACCTGAGCCCCATCCTCAGAGATCTGGTGGGAAGAGGGGGAGAAGGTATTGGGAGTATTCACAAATGCACCCTTTTCATAAGTCTTCCCCACCCCAAGGGGATTCCGACACCCATTCTGAGGAATCCTAAACCCAGGGACATTGTCAGTGGCATACCTAGCAGGAGTCAACTTGTATTATGCAATTAAATATTTCCCCAAAATAGATGAGGCTTATGGAGGCCAAAAATAATCCAGAGGAAAGTCAGAGAGGCAGCCAAAAACCCAAATGATTAAAGCTCTGCCAAGAATGATTTATGAACATGGGAGAAAAAAAAACACCTTAATATTCTGTTGTTGACTCAGTGACTGGCTATAAACAGATAATTGGTCTAACAAACATTTATAAGACATTAGCAACAAGAAGGTCCAGGAATTATCTAAGATGTGACAAGGTCAAAGCTCAGACTAATGGAATGAAACCAAGGAAGAGGCAGTTTTGGGTTCATAATCAGGGAAACAGTCACATACTGAGGTCTAAGACATTGTGAATTTACCTCCTCAAAGAAAATGATGGAAGTTGCCTTGCCTGGATGCTAGAGAGAGAAAACTAGATTTGGATCAGAGGACAGGTGAGTCAGATGACATCATGACATTTTGTATTCCAGACCTTCTCAGGGAGATTTCCCAGGATCTGTCCTTGAACTAAGATTAAAGCTGATATGTCCCTGTGCTTCCAGCACCAGGTTGATCCAGGTTGGGTCCCCAAAGTTTCTGGTCTCATCCTCCAACTGCTCCTGTCCTCATGCCCTGGCTGGCACCCAGCAATTTCATGCTAATTCTGAGCCTACTCAGAGCTTAAAGACACTCTGTCATAGCACCCTTTTGCCATAGCTTGCAACCTGTGAACATTGATTATTCACAGTAAAAATTAACTATTTAGGTCAGTGGTTCTCAAGCCTAGCTGTGCATTAAATTTACCCAGAAAGACATTAAAAAAAAAATACAGTTTTCTAGTGTCTATCCAAGACCAATCAAATACTTTGGTAGTAAGCCCAGGCATCAGTATCTGTTATAAGGTCTCCAGATGATTCTATGTATGGGCAGAAGAACACTGATCTAGATAATGATTCCAACTTGAGCTATGCATTAGAATTTTCTGTGGATCTTTAAAAACAATAAAACCAGGTCCCATTTCTAGCATTTTCGAACTTCATTGGTCTGGAGATGAGACTAGACTCAATTATCAATATCTTTTAAAAGCTACTTAGGTAATTTTTATGTGTAACCAGGTAGAGAAGGACTCTCCTTATGGGAAGAGCTCCAGTATCTTAAACTTATTATGTTCCTCGACCTTTGACCTCTCCCATTCTGATGCCCTCCCCTGCCCCCCAGATTGAACTCTGCTTTTTCCTGCTGAATGTCTTACTTCGGTTAGCAGCTTCATCTCAGTCAGCCAGGCTGGGGTTCCTTGGAGTCATCATGGACTCTACCCTCTTTCTCATTCCCATACTGAAGAACTGGCAGAACATCTCACATACCTATTCATTCCTGAGACAGCATCCCTCTCTCTGAGAAGGCCAGTGTAATTTCCTTATATATCTCTATACCCCAACATCTCAGCTACTAGGTAGATTGATTACAAAAGTGGCTC
Organism: Taxidea taxus jeffersonii; assembly: GCA_003697995.1. Lineage (NCBI taxonomy): Eukaryota > Metazoa > Chordata > Mammalia > Carnivora > Mustelidae > Taxidea > Taxidea taxus. The sequence continues at coordinate 55,146 of ML111103.1, forward strand.
AAATCCTTCATACCTACCCGTAATCACAACATTTGAACTGTGAGTTTGCAGTTCTTCTCACCTACAAATGGGCTGTAGAGTCTGTTTTCCCAACCTATGAATCTGGGTTGGCCTGTGACTTGCTTCCTTGATAGGAGGCAACAGAAGTAAGGGTAGGCCAGCTCCAAGCCTAGGCCTCAGGAGGTCTTGCATGTGTCTACTCTTTTCCTTGCTTCTCTGTGATCACCAGAAGAACGTGTCCAGGCCATTCTAAAAAAAAAAAAAAAAAGCCTAGGCTAACCTACGAGAGGATGAGAGACCATAGAGAACAAAGCCATATGCCATTCAGCTAAGACAACAAACATGTAAGAGAGCCCAGCCAAGATCAGTGAAGCCAACTAGCTTACCTGCAGCTGACCAGGTAAGGATGAGAGAACCACTATGCCTTCAGACCAGATTGGCAGAACTGTCCTACAAACCCAAGATTCATGAGTGTCCATAAATATCTGGTAGTTTAAAGCCACTGAGTTTTCAGGTGGTTTGTTACACAGCAATAGCCAACTGATTGATATGTTTTTCTGATAAAAATCTTTAGCCATAATAAAATTACCATTAACAATAATAAGACTTCTAGGGGTGCCTGGGTGGCTCAGTGGGTTAAAGCCTCTGCCTTCAGCTTAGGTCATGATCCTGAGGTCCTGGGATCGAGCCCCGCATCGGGCTCTCTGCTTGGCAGGGAGCCTGCTTCCTCCTCTCTCTCTCTGCCTGCCTCTCTGTCTACTTGTGATCTCTGTCTGTCAAATAAATAAATAAAATCTTAAAAAAAAATAATAAGACTTCTGGAAGATACACACACACACACACACACACACACACACATATATTCCTACAAAGAGGAAGTGTAGAACTACAGGAGGAATGAGAACAGTCTGTGTGTGGGTGTGTGTGTGCATGCGTAGTCCAAATTTTCATGATGATAATACTATTAACAAGATGACCGTGTAATAATTGAGTACACCTGCACAGTTTCAGTGCTCACACCTGCAGGTGTGTCTATAATGGCACTTGTGCCACCTGTAGGATATAAATAGTCATGGGCCAGTGAGGAAAGAACAGAGGTGGACCCCATACATAGGAGATGTGTTCATACTAAACAAAAGCCAAATAACACTCCTGTGCACCCTACAGTATTTCCTGGGGGTTGGAGTAGGGAAAAGTGAGGGGGAGAACTCATAGATAGTATGGGAAAGGCCAACTTTAAAAGACCTAGGCTGGGGGCACCTGGGTGGCTCAGTGGGTTAAGCCTCTGCCTTCAGCTCAGGTCATGATCTCAGGGTCCTGGGATCGAGCCCCACATTGGGCTCTCTGCTTAGCGGGGAGCCTGCTTCCTCCTCTCTCTCTGCCTGCTTCTCTACCTACTTGTGATCTCTTCCTATCAAGTAAAAAAAAAAAAAAAAAAAAAATTTAAAAGACCTAGGCTGTAGCAAATGGTACTATATTCACATCATTCATGAAGATTTATTTCCATATAGATTACAAACTGGTCCCATTAAACGAATACTGCTTAATTTAATCTTTTTAACTGTAATTTGTAATATATAAGCTTATTTTGGTTTATACTCATAGCACAGCATGAAACTAATTCACAACAAATATCTGAGTAACATTGGCATAAAAGTAATTTAATGCAAACTGGGGGGTGGGGTGCTACCAACATTTTTAATATCTAAAAAACATCTGTGTGTCCTACATGTTTGAGAAACTCTGTATCGGGTTGCTTAATCCTCATGTCCACATTATAAAGCTGATTTCATGGCCCCCAAGAAACAGATGAGAAAGTGGATGATAAGAAAAGTTGAGTGACTTGCCCAAGCACATGCCCTTAGCAACTAGCAAAGTTGGGATTCTGCTTCCAGATCTGTCTGATTCCAAACACTGCATCTTTACTCATTCCAAACAAACTTTTTAGAGTCAATGACAAGGCATGGAAAACCTAATTTTATCTGTGCCCTGATAATGAGTAAGTATGGCGGACAGAATTCTGGAGACGAGTAAGAATGGAAAGCAGCATTCAGGGATATAGCTCTAAATCCCTCATTGCATGGAGTCAAAAGACTGTCTCTATTTCATAAATCAAGAAAGTATACTATAATCCTGCTGGTAGAACACACCAATGAACAGAAACATTTTAAAGTTTTAGCAGTAGAGAATGGCCACAGGGGAGATAATTCTGCTTTTGTGTTGTTTCTGTAAACATCTGAATATTTTTACAATATATACAAATTGCTTTTATAAATTTTGCTTTTCTATTTTATATTCACTTATATAATTTTAATTTTAAAAGTACTAAGGACAAAAACGTAATTAACCTTTTGCCTTTGTGGGAGAAAAAGAGATTAAGTAGACTGTTTCATTCAAGTCTTCAGAGAATCCCTTCAGGAGGTATGGAGAGAGGCCCTCTGAATTCTCTTTCCTACATGATTCTAAGATTTCAAGACACCTCTAGAATCCCCTTACGGTCATCCCATCATCCTTGTCCACCCCCATTCCTCGATCATAAGTTGTGCTTCATCAAAAATTCTCCTTTGGGGTGCTTGGGTGGCTCAGTGGGTTAAGCCTCTGCCTTCAGCTCAGGTCATGATCTCAGCATCCTGGGATGGAGCCCTGCATCACATCAGGCTTTCTGCTCAGCGGCGAGCCCGCTTCCCCCTCTCTCTGCCTGCCTCTCTGCCTGCTTGTGATCTCTTTCTCTGTGTCAAATAAAAAAAATTCTCCTTTAAAAAGATTAATAAAAAAATAAACTCATAAATAGGCATCATAAAAAGAATGGAAAATAACAATAGTAACAGTTAATTCTCATAGACAAAGGTCAAGGAATATTTTGCAAACGGCAATACCGAACATTTCTGTATTTCATAATGGTCTATATAAGATAATGCGTAAAGGCTGGCTGGAGGAGACTGCTTGGACATTTCCCTTGGTTCTAAGCAAAAATTACTAAGCACCTGATGCATCTAAAACAACCCGGTGAGGAGCACCTGGGCGGCTCAGTGGGTTAAGCCACTGGCTCTTGGTTTCAGCTCAGGTCATGATTCCAGGGTTATGGGATGGAGCCCCTCCCTCATTGGGCTCCCTGTTCAGCAAGGAGATTCTTTCTCCCTCCCCCTGCTCTTGCACTCTCTGTGCATTGCACTCTCTCTCTCTCTTTCAAAGAAACAAATAAATCTTTAAAAAAAAAAAAAGTAAAACAACCCACTGAATTGCCACAGTGATTATCAGGAAGGAGGAGAATCCTGGGACCCCTGTTGGTCTACATTCCATACCCATGAGATAGAAATGAGACACCTTTCTTCTGTGCCACATCTAACGTGCATCTGTGCCTTTAATATAATTTGTATGTAAGAATACACCGAGCACCTGCGATGTGTCCACACCATGGAAGAAAGGAAAAAATATTAATTTATTGAGTATGTACTATAAGGCAGACATTAAATGATAATAATCATTATACATGTATTTATATGTCTTTGTGGTTGCTTAAAGAAATAACAGAACAGAGAATTCCAACAGAAGCCCATAATTTTTCTATTTTTAGACCATCATTCATACAGGGGGATGAGGCAGGAATAGTTTTCCAAGATCTCAGGGAAATGGTTTCTGTGCCTAAGGCACCAGACCAACTCCTTTTTGTCGCTGAGAAGAACATCATTAGATTATTCTTAACTTACTATAACACTACATGCACAGACTTACGCCAGGGATGAAAGAGGGCCCTGGGAAACACCACAAATGCTGTACATGGACCCTTCAGTGGTATAGGTTAAAAAAAATTGAGAGTTTTGTTTTTTTTTAAATCATGTTCCAAAGCAACTGGGGGGAGGTGGGCAGAGTGAGTAGAGAGGGTGAGGAGTACAGGGCCAGCTTAGGAATAGAGGTCTAAGGCCAAGCAGGTGTTGCTCGAAATTTGGAAGAAAATAAGATACTTGGTTCCCAGTCATATAGGCCCCTGAGGACAAACGTACTCAATTGAGTCAAGGCCTGTTTATTTTTATTTTTATTAAAGATTTTATTTATTTATTTCACACAGAGAGAGAGAGATCACAAGTAGGCAGAGAGGCAGGCAGAGAGAGAGGGGGGAAGCAGGCTCCCCGCTGAGCAGAGAGCCCAATTTGGGGCTCGATCCCAGGACCCTAAGACCATGACCTGAGCCGAAGGCAGAGGCTTTAACCCACTGAGCCACCCAGGTGCCCCGAATCAAGGCCTTTTTAACCCCTACCCTTTATTCAAAGGATGACCTTGTCCCAAGAGGGGAAGAGAAAGTCAGTGTCTGATTCATCTGAAACAGGAACAAAGGGCAGGGACGATAGAGAGCTAGATGATAAATAGATAGGGTAGATGACAGAGAGAGAGATAATAGTATATAGTAACAGGCCCACAGTTCGGAAGACCCACCCACGCAGCTTTAGTCCCCACTCTCTCTCCAAACTAACCCTCCAGATCCAACCAGGGACCCAATGACTCTACAACCCAGGCTCATTCCAGCCTTTTTCCGGTTCACTGCTGCATCTCCTAGAGCCTTAATCCATTCATTCTACTCATGTGTGGAGCAAACTAATAGATGAACAACTATCACCAAGTCGAACACATAAGGATTCAAATTAATGCCAAATTCTGGATGGATACAGTTGGAACTCCCAGTGCCATTTGGAACAGGAGCAATGTGTTGACTCCAGATTAGTACTCAAAGGAGAAGGTCCATGACAATCGACACATTCTAAGGCCACAAGGCCTTATCTGTGGAAAAGCATCTTGCTCTCTAACCTGCAGGAAACGCTTGGATCAGCAGACACCTGTTCTCATTCTCTTAATTGCCATTGCTCAACCAGTGTGTGTTCATGGCAGTTTAAAATAAAGAACAGACATCCCCAAGATATGTTTTAAATTACAAGGTCATTGTCATTAGAAGAACTGCCAATGCTTCAGGAGGAAAGCTCTGTACCCAAAAAAGAACTATCTTTAATTATAGTAATTTTATTTATCCATTTTGCCAAAATCACTTAATGTGTAGCGATGAAGGTAAAATAAAAGGGGAAAACAACAAAACACAACCCCTCCTTTTATTTTTTAATAAGTAAATAAATCAACATGTCTGATACTGGGAGCTGGAGAGAGGCAGACGTTTTCACTAGCACATCCTGATGTGGACTTGGAGGCAAGGGAAGTCTAGAAGGCCTGTTCTCCTTGCAGTTTGTGTCCATTTGTAGCACAAGGACCACTGTCGTTGCATATGTTGAACCTGAAGGTTTTGAATTTTTTTTAAGATTTTATTTATTTATTTGACAAAGAGAGACACAGTGAGAGGGAACACAAGCAGGCGGAGTGGGAGAAGGAGAAGCAGGCTTCCCGCAGGGCAGGAAGCCTGACGTGGGGCTCGATCCCAGGACTCTGGGATCATGACCTGAAATAAAGGCAGACACTTAATGACTGAGCCACCCAAGTGCCCCAAGGTTTTGAATTTTAAGAAGTGGACAAATTTCCCATCTGCTTTTCAGAGCCAATCCATAAACTACAGGGTGATGTGGCACCAGGTGACAGCTGCCCCAGGACATCTGTCCTTCTGCCTGTCTGCACGAGCCTGGTCTCCCCAAGAGAAAGGAGGGGGCTGACAGTATCACACCGATCCCAGAGGGTGTCCACGGATCATCAGTACATCCAAAGGGACTAGATGGAATTCTGAGAAGGCTTCCCAGAGGACCAGAAGCCTGAGCCTCCTTCCTGGAGAGAGAAGGGGAATGACCATGGGCTGAGCATCCTGCAAAGGGCCTTTGTGCCTGGAGCTTTATCTCATTGATCTCTCATGCATGTTCTTGGGGAAAGTATTCCTCTCTTCGTTTTATTAGAAGGAAATGTAAAGATCACACAACTGTTAAGTGCAAAGCTGAAGTTCAGAACCAGTTCTTTCCAGCCCCAGAGGACTGCCGCTCAATGGAAGAAAAACTGATCTCAGATTGGGTCTGACTCTGCACACACACATATTTTATTGCAGAAGTGGCATGAAAATGCACACTTCAATAATTCTGCTTTGCTAATCCAATTTTATGAGTTGAAAAAAAAAATCTTAGGATTTGAGTTAGCTCTTGTCATGGTTCACGATGGTCCCTGACAGCTGGGGGAATCATTCAAAAGCCCTGGAAGCTACCCTGCCAGTTTGACAAGTACCTTGTTCCCTCCTTAAATCAGGGCTCAGTTCTCCAACTCATCGGTTGGATGGCTAGATGTTGGAAACGGTACCCAGGGGAGAGGCAAAATGTCCCATTCCCAGAATTACCTGAACACAAACTAGGTTAGAGTTTGAGGGAACACCCATGCAGAATGAGTTGCATATTGGCTGTGGCAGCAGAAGTATTCACCTGTAGCAGCGCTGCAAGAATCTTTCTGCACTAAAAGAACGGAACAAAGGAACATCCACGTGGCCACCAGGACACTCAGAGCAAAAGCCCTATGTCTGGGGTTGATATTGACAACACAGCTCTGAACAGAAGTTTTCCCCTTTCCATGCAGTGTTTTAGTTGATTGTGTTTCCTTTTTTCTCCTTTTTTAAAATATTTTATTTATTTATTTGACACAGAGAGAGAGAGAGATCACAGTGGGCAGAGAGGCAGGTAGAGAGAGAGAGGGAAACAGGCTCCTCGCTAAGCAGAGAGCCCAACGTGGGACTCGATCACAGGACCCTGGGATCATGACCTGAACTGAAGGCAGAGGCTTAACCCACTGAGCCACTGAGCCACCCAGGCACCCATTGATTGTGTTTCTAAACAATTCTGTAATAATGATATAGAATTCTCCAGAACCATTCCACTGAGTGCTGAGCCTTCCGATGCTAATTAACAACATATCTCACACAGCTACACACGTGCAAGCACACACACGATATCCATGAGTCGTACAAGGAAAACTGACGATCAACATTTGAACATCCTAAAACATTAGTATCAGAGACCTGATTTGAACCTTTGACCATCTATGTGTTAGTTTATGGACATTTCAAAATGTTTCTGTGAATATCTGTCTCTCAGTTAAAGAATGTTTAGACATGTGCCAACAGGCATGATTTCAGAGATGCTTATCTTCAGTTACACATGAGGTATAAATCAATATTTGTGGAGGGGGGAGGAAAGGAGTTGGAAAAAAAAAAGGAGCAGGCAGGCTGGCTAGTCAACTGATAAACTTAGAATTATCTTCAGATGTCCACGGGAAGAAAAAGAAAAAAAATATTCCCAATATCACAAATCACCAGGCATCTTCCCCATATATTAGCCACATACCAACTGATTAGTGATCCAAGAAAGGCAAAATCTCCAATCCAGTCCAGAGTCCTTTTATTAAACTTGACTTGTCTGCATAGCCAGCCCTGTTTTGACCCTTTCTGGGCCCCTTTACTAGACCTGCTCCTGCCCAGGAAGTAGCTCACTGAGTCAAAGGACCATAATCCCCTCTGTTCTTACACCCTCACTGCACCCCACACCCCCATTACCCAACAATGTGAGGGGGTTGCATCTTTTCAACATCCACCCTACTCTCTAGATGTCCCACCCTGCACCTCAAATTCTCCATCAGGCTCTCACAGGATATAATCCCATGGGGCTAGGAAAGAAAGAATCCTGTGGGATTATCCCATCAGAAATCATCCCATCATCCCATCCCTTCCATGGGCTGAGATGGGGAACAGAACGAGAGTGTGACGACATTTACGTGGTGAAAGTAAACTTTACACTCAGCCGGCATCTTTCCTTTGAGCATTTCACACACTGAACATGAACTCATATGCTCTGCCAATATCCCCACGAGATAGAGAGCCAAGCAGGCATTATCTTCTTCATTTTTGAGAAAGACACCCCAGGCACAAAGAGGTTATGTAACTTGTCCAAGGTCACACAGCTAATCAGCATCCCCTATCTTTTGAGGCCCTACTTGAAGTTCATACACTTGTCCCATTATTCTCTTGATTCTTCCCATTTCAGCAACAATAAGATGTAACTAGGTCTCCAGCAGAAACTCCAACACATTAGCCACATGCCTCTGTATCTGCACACTGGATAAATGGAGAAGTTGATGTACAGGGCATGAGAGGAGGAGATATCTGTGCCGGGAGTAGGGTCCAAATTGACCCAAAGGAAAAAGGAGCCATCTTCCAAATGTCCGGGCTGCATTATTGCCCCCATTTCCGAGTTGGAAGAAGTCTCGGACTACATCTATTCTGATGTAGGATTTCCTTCTGCAAGGGCATGTGCCATACTTCTTTTGGAGTCTTCTGTTTAGTCATAAGGTACCAGCACAGAGCTCTAGTGGAATTTGGGGAATCCCTTATTAGCCACATAGGAAAAGGAGGTGTTACAATGGACAACCATTCTTCTTATAATCCATGTTTGGAAAGGAAGTATTAATAGCTAAAGTTCTTCATCTTTAATCAAGATTAAACCGTGAATGCTGTTTGGTAGGGAGGACCTTACTTCATAGGAAAATCTCAAGCCACCAAACTGCCTCAAAAGACATGTTTTCCTCTCTACCCTTCCTACCACTTAGAGAGAAATACACACACGGATTACCAAAAAGAGAAAAACGGAGCACAGGGAGGAAATAGGAAGAACACAACTTTACACAGCTGGAGTAATTTAGGAAATAATCAACATACAAGAGACTGCCTGCTGAGGGTTCTGCACCGGGGGATAGGGGGAGTGTGGCGGGGGGAGAAAAGCACAATTGATTAGTGATGTCTGCCTTGGGCAGAGATTTGGAGAGTGGTGGTACACACGCTCACATCCCGAAAGTTGTCTAAGCCCTTCATTTTATACCTGGGGGTCTTAGAAGACAGTTCTCCATGAATATCTTACCTTTCTGCATGAGTTGGGCAAAAGGAACAATCTTTTCACAGGTGTTTGCACAGTAAAACACCCTTGCAACTGAACACACTGTCTCTCTCCTGGTCAGAAGACAGAATTGTCTCCTGACCACTAAACAATGATAGAGAACATCTGTCTCCTGGAGCCATTCCAAGAGAGTAAAGTCTCCCTTTCTCCAAGACTGGCTTCCATTCCAGAGGAAATGTTAAGGTTCTTTCTCTCTCCAGAGGGAAGGGTGAACAGGTCACCAGCAGCCCGAGATAAGATCAGTTTCCTAATCTGGCTGGGGTGGGGTGCTGTCTTTGACACACCCCACTGTATGCAGGCACCATCTGGCCCTCACACTGCCCTGTGGGAATTGGGTCTCAGAGAACAGATGCAAGCGATTGCTCTGGTTTCTACTTTAGCCATAAGTAATCAATGCTCTTTGTCTCTGACCCTGATCTTGTATCTCCTGCCAGTATATATACTGATGTCAGCACGTGTATATACATATACACATGTGTGTATACATGTATGTGAATACATGTGTGTGTACATGTGTGAATGTATGCACACGTGTCTATGTGCTATACATGGATGTGCACATGCATGTGTTCATCACATATCTATGCTATACATGGATGTGCACACATACATATGTTCATCACATGTATATGTAACACGTGTATATATACTGTATCTGGACATTACGTACATGCACATATACTGGCCACATACGTATATAACACATGCAGATACACATAAAAGCAGCGGACTAACTTACAAGCTGGCACACAGGCTACAGTCTTAGACTTTTCACAGTTTTTGACCTTAATAATTTTATTCTTTTAAATTTTTTTTAGAAAGATTGTATTTATTTGTCAGAGAAAGAGAGAGAGCATAAGCAGGGGGATGGTCAGGCAGAGGGAGAAGCAGGCTCCCTGCTGAGCAAGGAGCCTGATGCAGGACTCCATCCCAGGACCCTGGGATCATGACCTGAGCTGAAGGCAGACGCTTAACCAACTGAGCCACCCAGACATCCCTGACCTTAATAATTTAATCCTCAGTTCAATGTTCTTTCCATTCACTGCAATGTATTGCCAAACTCTATTTTGATCCTTTAGCCAAAGGACCCACAGTCTCCTCTGCTAGTCACAACCTCCCCATGGCCCCATCACATGACAACGTGAGGGGGTCATGTCTTTCACCCATTGGCCCCACACCGCACCACAAACCTTCTACCAGGCACTCACAGGAAGTAATCCACAGAGGCTGGAGGAGAGGCAGGCCCCTGTGGCATGGGCCTGTCTGAAACAGCTGAGGCCCTTCCAGGGGCTGATGGAGAGCAGAACGAAAGGGTGAGGACATTTCCCATGGCAGAAGAAAGAAAATGAATGAAACCGAGAGAGCTGGTCAAAGGGAAGAGAAAGTCAGCCAGAGAAAAAGGAGGAGGCAGAAACCGGGGCATGCCCAGAGAAGGCAGCATGAGGAGAGAACAGCATCACAGAGAAAATTAGTAACATAGATTTTAAAAGTGTGAAGTCATAAATAGTGTAAAAAGTCCTTCCCCAAATGCTTGAGTCATTAAAACAAAACTCTGCACACACGCATTTTCATTAACATCCGCATTAAACCCAGAACCCAGGCGAGAGGGCCAAGCAAACCTATTAACACAGCTCATTCCATGACTCTGACGGGCCTCAGGGAAGCGCACCTGAGCAGCTTTCTGGGCCTTTCTTAAGAAGTTTGTTTTCTCTCCCACCCTTCCAGAGCGGCTGTCACCAGGAGCATCTGATTCGAGGTTCCCTACAGTAAGGGAAGAGAGGTTGTCACACGCAGAAAGACAACAGTGCTGTTTGCCCTGCGATGTTTACAGAGGACAGTCCGTGCCAAACGCGTCGGCTGCGCTGCTGACAGGGCTCCGTGAAGAGGCAGGACGGACAGCGGGGGCCCCACGAACACGGCGCCAGTGAACAGTCCGCCAGACATTTGATGCCCATCACGAAATTGTACTTGCAAATTCATTCAAATTGATGAAGAGAAGACCAAGCCTTTCCTGAACTAAAAGCATGAAACTATAAGACACAAGAGGACTGATGTTCAGCGAGCAAAGCCTGGAAGATGGAGGGAGGAGTCAGACAAGGCTTGAGGAGCTGGTGCTGCTCCAGGAGCTGGGTTTTGCAAAAAGGGAAAGAGAATAATCCCCCGCCCCCGGGAAGAGGGGGTGACCATCAGCAGGGCTCTCAGCACATCAATGAACCCCCAGGGGCCTTCCCTGCGGAATGGGGACAGTGGTACTCATCGACATCGTGGGGCTATGGCTTGGAAAAGAATAAAAATGTTCTGAAGGCACTTGGTAAATATAAAGTGCTGTTCAAATGGCAATAATAATGTCAAATTTTATTTAACATCTTCATTAAGAACTTGGAGGGGAGGAGGCAGCCCGTTAATGAAATCTGCAGAGAGTTCCCGAACTGGCAACAGCTGGGCTCGGACAAGCAAACAGCCAGGGGAGGCCATGCCCAGGGGACAAACATCCAGGATCACAGGTCCAATCCCCTCCTCAGCAGTCAACTCGGCCCTGTGAAGGGGCCTCCTTGGGGGGGGGGGTGCAGGGGGGCTAAATGAAGTCATTCACGGCCTCCTCTTTGCCCCCAGCCGCCATGGTTATCCACGTAAAATCAGAGGCCCATGAACGTCTGGAACAACGTGAAACTGTCCCAATGTCCACGCAAGATGTGCCCAAAATGTCAGGAACTTCTACCTCCTAAGTCTTGGTGGTGGCAGGTCACAGTTCAGGAGCGTGGTACAGTTCCTGGCTGGTCTCTATGGGAAGTTGGCAACGACCCTCTCATGAGTTGGGCCTGCAGGCTTGGGTTCCAAGACACTGCCCCCTCCCTGGGCTTCTGTCTTCAATGAGAAAAAAAGTGCAAGATTCTAAGCCCACACCTGGACCTGTGTGTGTACCAGAGCTAAGATATCAAAAATCCACCTTGAGAACCCATGGCTATGCCCTCAAGGCAACCCATATAAGCCTGTGGCAGAATCCCAACTCCTGATCAGGGCTTGCGTGTCTCTGACCTTGCTCACCTTGCCAGCCTCACCTGCCACCACAGCCACAGGGGAGGCCCTAGCCAAACTGAGCCATGGGCCGCTCCTTGACTGCAGGTACACACTGTTCCCTCAGCCACAAACATGCTTCTTTTCCCTCCTTTCCTGACTAAACTGACGTATCTTTTGGTCTCAGCTCTCCCACAACTGCAGTGTGTACATACATCTACAATGCCCCTATGCTTTCTCATCAGAGATCCTGACCCAACACTTGCTTATTGAGTACCTTCTCTGAACTAGACACTGTGGAGGGGACATGACATTAAACAGGACAGACACACAATTCCAGCCTCCTAAGAAAGAGTGGTTCTGAGACCTGGCCACACATTAGAGCCACTGGGGAAGCTTTGAAAAAAATAAAATTTAGTGGGTCTGGAATGGGACCCTTAATAATGGGTATATTTTAAGACAGTGGTTCTCAACAATGGCAGTCTTTGGAAGTACTTAGGAAGATTTAGAAAATACCAATGCCTTGTGTTCCCACCCCAAGGCCAATTAGATCCAACTGTCTGGGAGTGAAGCCTGGACCTACGTATTTGCTTCCATTCCCAAGAAGATTCTAAGGTATGGGCATGGTTGTGAACCAATGGTTAGAGGGAAGAAGAGGCATTAAATGCTCATTCTATTGCTAAGATCAGCCTATTTACCTATATCCCTGCTAGCCTATGAATTCCTTAAAAACAAAGATCTTATCCAAGATACTGTTTCCAGGACGTGTTATTACACTAGCACACAATAGGTGATCACTGAATATTTACCGAAAGAAGCAAGACAAACTCTTAACTACATTGGCTTGGTCGTTGTCTTAATGAGCTAAGGCTGACACAGCAAACTATCACAAACTAGGTGCTTAAGCAAGAGAAATTTATTGTCTCACAGTTCTGGAAGCTAGAAGTCTACGATCAAGGTGTTTGCTCGGGTCAGTTTGTCCCTTCTGAGGGCTATAAGGGAGAATGTGTTCTATGCGTCTCTCTACTGTCTGGTGGTTTATGGGCAATTGGCATTTCTCGGCTAGCAGAAGCCTCAACCCCATCTCAGCCTTCAGCTTCATGTGGTGTTCCTCCCTATTGTACATGTCTGTCTCTTTATCCAAATATACCCTTTTCGTGAGGACACCACTCATACTGGGTTAAGACTACCCTAATGACCTCATCTTAACCCAATCATCTGCAAAGACCCTATTTCCAAAGAAGGTCACCTTCACGGGCACTGGGGGGTTAGTAATTCAACACCATCTGGGAGGTCACCACCAACCCATAACATTACGCTGGAAGAAGGAAAGGAGGGAGGACAAACTCTTAAATATCTTGGTTGAGTGGGATGCTTCCTTATGCTGGATCATGGCTCTCTGACTCGACCTCAACCAGAACATTTTCTAGAAGATCTCTGTTAAGCAAATAGGCACAAAGTAAGCTGGCCCTTTGGCAAAATGATGAATTAGCAAGGATTGTCCGCTCTCTCTCCTCCCAAGGCACCTTACCTATATTCCAGCTCTGAAAAGGCTTAAAGAATTTAGCTGCCTGCTACATCCAAACAGGGAGGAATAGGCTTCTGTATAAGAGACTACATGATTTAGTGTAATGTATTGCCCTCTTGGGGATACTGAAATTTAACTGAATAATCATGGAGGGAAAAGTAAAAATGCTATCAATGCCCCAGAGAATAAATCCCTAAGGTTGAAATGTAGGCATTTTGTCAAGGAAGGTCCAAGGAAATGGGGGTGGGGGGCAAAGAGGACTCCTTGGTCACACCCTCCCCACCTGACTCACCCTCTTCATCGGAGACACACGGAGCCTTAGTGGACTTGGCCTGCTGAAGGTTTGTTCTAGGTCACTCTAGGAGAGAAAAATTCTAAAAAATTCTTCCACTCCATATTCTATCCTGATGCCATCAGTGGTCAGTTACTATATTCTGGAAAGTAGGTATTTATTTACTTTTTCCTAATGGAAACTCAGAACTTGACCTATGCTCAGCATACAAGTTGGCTTTATTCTTTAGGTTTGCACCTAGAAGCAAAGCCTCTCTGGGCCTGCCCTGGTGGCAGCCCTTCCTGGACATGGCACTAGTCCAGGTGTTGGCTCTGGAGCCACTCATGAAAAAAATCTAACTGCCATTTCAGCTGCAGCCACCAAGCTGGGGTGAGGGTTCAAAGCAACCGACCCTGATTGGTAAAGAACCTTTTTTAAATGCTTTTGGGGACTAGAATTTAATTAAACAAGTTCTCAGCTGCTCAACTGTTCTCACCAAGGGTTTTCAGCCTTTCTGAAACACTGTTATTTATGACTGACAGCTGTCACGGGAGATGACAGTGTAGGGGATATAAAAGATTCTGCATATATTCCTCAGAGCAAGGAAAAAGTACTAGGCTGGGAGCTGTACAGCACAGATTCTTGACCTGGATCTGTCACCAGCTGGGTGCTGTCGGGAAAAATCACCTCCATTCCTCTCATCATCAGTGTTCTGAGATGTTAAATGGGAATAATAACGGCTGAGCACTCTTCTAAACTCTATACATATACTGAATTACTTAATGCCCCCAACAGCCCTAGGAGATAGTACTACAATATTTCTATTTCAAACATAAGAGGAGAAGCACAGAAAATTAGTTTGCCTGAGTTCACACTGCTAGTGACTAGTGAGCGGAGATTTGAACCAGGTAACCTGGCTCTAGCTTCTTTTCCGTTAACCGCTTTGCATAATAATGGCATATTAATAATAGTAACTACATCACCAGAAGTAGTGATGATTAAATGAGATAATGTACATAAGAACTTGGGAAATACTTAATAAACGTTGGCTGCTTTCATTCTATCATGGAGTGGGGTCTTGATATGTGTAGGGTGGGTAATTTGATGCCTTCTCCGGAGTCATCTGGAAATCCTTTCCTGAGGACGCAGTCCAGAATTTGGTAGATTCCACTGTTTTCCAGACTCAATGAAGATATGTGAAAAGGACAATATCACACGAGTTTAGCAAAAAGTATCCAGTTGAGCTAATGCACAGTCTCACTCTGATGGCTGCAAGGTAAGGCTGGTCTTAATAGCCAGAGTAAAGCCAGCTAAAGCCAGCTCCCCTATCCGGAGGCTCCCCTGCAGGAAGTGCTGCCATTTTGGCTTAAGGCCTGCCCTCTCCTTCCCCATGCAGAACACTTGTAACACAAATGCCCAGGAGGTCTCATCTGCCACAGTGTAAGTTAGTTCATTCCAGTCTCTCTCTCTCTCTTTTTTTTTGGCAGGGCAAATCATGTGTGTGAGCTATGGATAATTACGTAGGGAAAGAGCATGGAAGGAAGGGGTATAACATCCCAAACTTGGCCTGTTTCACAACTTGGGCGTGCGCCATCCTGGTTCCAAGCCCGTTGATCCTGCTTCTCATTTCAGTCTGTTGTGGAAGGCAACACAGGGCACAAGGTGGAACTAAATTTACAGGAAACGGTTCAAGTGTCAGGCACCGGGCAGTGTGGTTTCTTCAACGTCCTTCCCTTTCATCCTCGAGGTACTGAAATGTGGATACGCTCAACCCCACACCCATCGACGGCTTGGTTTCATTCTAATGGATAAAGAAAAGCCAGGGGAGATATGTAATTTTCTAAGGTCCCATAAGCTATAATTGGCACATCTGGAACTAGAACCCAGATGTGCCCAATTCTCAAGCTTGTCCTTTGTGCTGCCATACACCATCCACACAAGTCACTCAGCCTCACAAGGCGCCGGGTCCCCTGGGTGGCAGGTTGGGAGACCCGACCAGGGAGAAGGCACATGACCCTATAAGCCAGCCCCGAAAGAGCTCCCGCTCCTTCAGATGCAGAGCTCCAGGTGAGAGAAGTGGCATCAGGTGAGCAAAGGCCTCAAGACTTTGCACATCTGTTCTCTCTCTCTCTCTCTTTCTCTCTCTCTCTCTCACACACACACACCCCAAGCACCATCATCTGAAGCACGGACTCTGCCAGGCCCCTGTGTGGTTGAGAGAAAAGTTATTTACAGCAAGGTCTGGCCTCTCGAGCCACCGTGTAATTCCAGGCAATTGCACTTCCAAATAGATCTTTTTGGAGAAAATCAACAGTGGCTTTGCTTTCAATCTGCTGGAAAATGAAGTCCTGTGAATGTGTTACATAAGTCCGCAGCAGGCAGCGTGAAGAGTGCAGGAGCTCACAGCTCTGCCAAGACAGGGCAAGGCTCTGGTCTCCCCCACGACCCCCTTCCCACCTGCCCCGCACCCCCCACGTCTACTCCATTGTAGTGCTATGGCTTTACAGAGTTGACCAGGGAGCTGACAGGGAGCAAGGCGTGAGCAAAGCCTGCCAAAACCTTCCGTGGGGCTTCTGGGGAGAAGTAGAGAGGCACGGGCCAGAGCTGCCCAAAATGCCCTGGGAGGGAGGACCAGAGGATGCTTGTTGCTTTACCCAATCACAGTCCAATGTCACGCAGTGCAGTAAGAGCCACCGCACACCACACACCCGGCACACAACGACGCAAGCACGTGCGACACCTGTGCCGAAACCCTTTCTTCTTCTACTTCTCAATGTTTGCTTTCCATTATAAAAGTAATCAAATCCCACTGAAGAAAATTTTGAAAACACAGAAACACAGAAAAATTAAATTGCCCGCAATCCCAGCACACCCAAACGCAGTCTTTTTAAACACATTGATGGACTTCTTTCCAGCCTTTGTTTTTATCCACGTTTAGCTTAAAAATTTTTTTCTGATGCTCCTTCCAGAAGGCCTCAGGCATTCACCTCTGAGGACTCCTGACAAAACGTTGACTGATGCACACCCAGGAGTTTCAAAAGGCTAGGTGGTAAATTGACTGGCTGAATAGAAAGCGAGTGGTTCCTTACATTATGGAGAAGGACTCTGCAGGGGAATAAAAAGAGCACTAAACTGGGAGTCAGAGGTTCATTCCAGCCCCATTTCTACTATTTTGTGTGTGTTGGGCAGTTGGCGGGGGGGAGGCATTTCTACCATTATTGACTGTAGGACCTTTGGTACATCAGATATTCCTTTTTGGGCCTCACTTGCCTCATCCACAAGAAACAGAA
Organism: Taxidea taxus jeffersonii; assembly: GCA_003697995.1. Classification (NCBI taxonomy): domain Eukaryota; kingdom Metazoa; phylum Chordata; class Mammalia; order Carnivora; family Mustelidae; genus Taxidea; species Taxidea taxus. Next base: position 72,156 of record ML111103.1, read on the forward strand.
TTATAGAATAAATTAGGAGTTTGGTGAATAGGTTCTTGTGTTTCTTATATTTTCTGGGAAAATCACTTACTCATTCTGTATGTAAGTATTCCCCCTCTGTACAATGGGGATATTAACACCTAGGCTCCAAAATATGTCATAACTATTGTGAGGGTCAAATTAAATGGTGCATGCAAAAAGGCTTTGGTAACTGTACATAATTATAAAAATGAAAGCTATTATTATGATTTTAAAAATAGAGAAAAATAACCATGCCACATATCTTGTGAAAATACAAGGAAAGAATAAATGTGATATTACTATAAAAGAAATAAAACACAGTATAGGTGTGTGATCCACGGAAGAAACAAAGAGAGAGGTGCTTTTCCATTCAGATAAGAAATCTGAAACAATTGCGGGGGTGGGGGCAGGGGTGTCCTGGGAGTGAGGAATGAAAGGATGCAAAAGGAAAGTGGTTTTTCTCCTTTCACTCCCTTTGTCCAAAAAGGCACTCAGTGCTGATCCTCTAAGAATCCAGATGGATGATTCAAATGCAGAGGGAGAGATGGGAGTCTGGTGGTGTACCTTCGCCAGAGATGAGAAAAAGCTGAAGCACCTTGGTCAGCAGAACCTTCATAAAAGGTGAAAGTCCAATGAGACGCACTCTCCACCCTTCAGACTTTTTACACCGTGAAGAAGCAGAATGGGTGGGGAAGAGAAAGATAAAGAAGATAAAGAGAAAGATAAGAAGGAGGCAGCACTGAACCATACAAAATGCAGAGGAGAACTACCTACCCATCAGAAAAACCACGTCAATTTGGGGGATCCCCTGAAGCTAAGCAGCCACTGTGGAATTGGTGATAGTACGCCACCTTCTGGTGGGCCTGAATATTGCACAAGTTCCTGTGCTTGAATTCTTTTTTTTTTTTTTAAAGATTTTATCTATTTATTTATTTGACACAGAGAGAGATCACAAGTAGGCAGAAAGAGAGGCAGAGAGAGAGAGGAAGGGAAGCAGGCTCCCTGCCTAGCAGAGAGCCCGATGTGGGGCTCAATCCCAGGACCCTGAGTTCATGACCTGAGCCGAAGGCAGAGAGGCTTTAACCCACTGAGCCCCCTTGTGCTTGAATTCTTAACTCTTGTTCCTGTTTACAACTCCTAAGGTATCTTTCCAAGTTAATAGGCTGGTTCCATAGCATCTCCAAGACCAAGACCAGGCCAGGAAAAACTGAAACAATGGTGAAATATGTCTTCAGCAGCTCCCACTTTCTTGTGCAACTTGTTCTCTCCAGCTTTGCCCTTCTACTGCATTTGGCCACCGGAGTCCAGTGCTCTTCACTCACTTAACGTACTCATGACCTACTGGGTCACCTTTCCCAGCAATACTTGTATTTTAAGGAAGACCTAAGGGAGTGAGCGTTGATAACATCCATCCTACACATTCATTCAAATGGGTGTTGGCATCTACTGTGTGTAAGCTATGATCCTATCTTCTAGAATCTTGTAATCTATTAAAGAAAGTAAAAATGCGGGTGCCTGGGTGGCTCAGTGGGTTAAAGCCTCTGCCTTCAGCTCAGGTTATGATCTCAGGGTTCTAGGATCCAGCCCCACATTGGGCTCTCTGCTCAGCGGGGGATCCTGCTTCCCTTCCTCTCTCTCTGCCTGCCTCTCTGTCTACTTGTAATCTCTGTCAAATAAATAAATAAAATCTTTTTAAAAAAAAGAAAGTAAAAATGCACTAAAATAATTACACTACCATGGTGCAAGGGGACAGTCAGATGCACAGTAAAGACAGCAGATTCTCTAGGAACTCTGGAAAGAAAAAAAATATCATTTATGATTGGGGTGGGCAGAGAAAGTGGCGTTTGACCTGATATTTGAACATTTTCACAGGAGATGGGGGAGAAGAGTATCTGATGAAAGGGACAGAATACATATGGCACTGACCAGGGAAAAGACAAGACCTGCTCACAGAATATTTCAACCGGAGTTTGTCAGAGTATAAAGACAATTGATGCAAGCATCATGTTACAGAGCCTCTTTTTAAAAAATTCTATCTTCTCAATCATCTCACAAGGTAGGGATTATTACTATTAAGCCCATTTCACAGATGGAGAAACTGAGTCTAGAAAAGGTTTACTTCCTTGCTTTTATCAAGATTCTGTAGCTGGAGAAAGAAGGACTTAGACCCAAAGATTCTATCTCCAAATCCCATGCCATAGCAAATATGATTAGTTCAAAAAGGGAGACTGCAACCATTCTGCGAAGGGCAAGGAATAGCAAGCCAAAATATCAGGTTAATGGTGAGATTTCAGGCCCTGTGATGGTAGAGTAGAGCTCCCCTTCTGTGAAGGTGACCAGATATGATCTTCTTTGTCTCCTCTCCTTCCAGATGGGGGCTGACTACTTGCTGGTCACTACCTTCCCTTTTTTAAGAGGCACACCCTGGGCTTTTATAGCCACAGCAGAACTTGTGAGCAACACAGGAAAGTTTCTGTTTTTGTTTTTCTTCCTCCCCAGCGCATTTATCTGTTTGTTTGATTTCCTGCTAACCGCATTATATGTTATTAGGCCTTAGGGTGCCTTGGTGAATTAAAACGATCCAGTCAAAATGTATGATTAAAAGACTGAGCAGCAATAATAACAACATAATCATAGCATGCATTCATACCCCACTTCAGCATCTGTTATCTCATTTACTCACACAAAATCAGCAGCACACTGAATACGAACGACAGAGTGTAGCAATCCAATTTTACCGATGGGAACATTGAAACAGAAAAGTTAGGTGGTTTGCCTGGGGCCGCACAGCAAGTTATCAGAACTTAAACCAGCTATCTTAACTCCCAAACCAGTCTCCTCTTCACAGAAGTCTAGTCCCTCAGGGAACCGTGGACACAGGCACCAGGGCCCAATGCCATTCTTTAACGGCATATGATGCTAGTTTGCAAAGTAAATCTCGCAAACTGAATTCTGGAATGCTGAACCATGTCATGTGCCATAGGAACACTGCGTGGGAGCCTAGAAGTGATGGTGAGAATCATCACTTAGAAACAAGTCAGAGGCTGGAACAGACATCTTCACCAGCCCGACCTAGGCTGAGTACTTTTAAGAAGACCAGCTGCTCAGTCTTGACCAGGTAAAGTCTGGAATTAATGAATGATCAGTAGTAGTCACCCTCCTACCCAAATACTGGACTATCTCCAATTAACCAGGCTTGTTTTCCCCTTTCACATCCCAGGAAATTGTGAAAAGCCCCAAGTTATTAAATGTAAAAATAACAGCAACATCAAGTAACATCTACTAAGTTCTTGCTTTATGTCAGGCTCTGGGTTAGGCACCGAAATGCTGTGTCATCATTGGCCCTTCTGATGGCAAATGTGAAAGACCAGGAAGAGAGTATTTGGGAAAATAACAATACTATGTGGAAAAGACATACTGAGTCTTGAGTTATCTCAGCTCTGCCTCCCACGAGCCGGATGGTCATGGACACTAATTTAACTCCCAGGAACCTCAGTCCTACGTACATCAAACTAAAGGGTCACACTTCACTCGTGGGTTTGTTGAGAAGACTACAGGTAATACACACAGGGTTAAGCATATTCTGTACAATGGACAGGACTGCCTAACCCCGCCTTCCTTCATTGTACATGTGTATCTTTGCTCTCCTTTCCCCAGAGTCCACCTCCATCTCCTTGACTTAATATCAAGATAAAAACAAATCCTGGGAAGGAGAAGGTAATTGAGAATCAGCTCACAAATCTGAAGAGCACAGGACTTGCACCAAGTTAAGAAATGATAATGCCTCCTATGACCATCCCAGAGGGTTCAGGAGAAGGGAAGATGGTGGACACATTGGGCATCTGACGGTTATGGGAAAAGGCAGGTGCACATGTAGTCAAGTTTTCTATGCCTGTCCATAGTCCGGCCTGGTAAAAGGGACCATGACAAGGCTGCAAGCCCATGAACATCCTTCCTGACCTCGCCTCCCACTCACGTCATTTGCTGCCCAAGCAGACAAGGGGCTGAAGATGATCAGGCTTTTTGAGTAGAACCGCAGGCACAACTCCGTGTCCCCATGCCTATGAATATCAGCTCACTCTCACCTACCTTTCCTAACACGAGCTTTAGAAACATTGTCCCATTGAGGAGAGATTCAAAAAAACAAAACTGATGCATGAAGAACATCTCCAGAGAAAGGGAATCTGAAAGAGCTTGGCTGCTGCATTTTCATTCTTTGCACCATCCATCACTGATCACTGATGAGAGATAGTTGGTCTCTTCCATCAAGAAGCTCACGGTCTCGAGGGACACGCTGCCCAATAACACCACAGCCTGGTAATGGAGATGTGCCCAAGGCACTGTGCATGGAGAAGGAGGAAGCCGAATGCCAAGCACACTGCTCACCCCAACCAGAAATATTTCTTGGCCCATTGCATATGTATAGATAGCTGCACCCTGCTGAAACTCGGCTTGCTCAGTCTGGTCAGGCTCTGTCTCTCCTCAGTTCCCCAGCCTTCTGGCTGTACCAAGACTCGAAAAGCAACATATGTTTATAATCTGAAAGAAACCCTAGATATCATCTTGCCTGACCTTTTTATTTGATAAACTGAGTCCCAGAGAGCTAATGACTTCTCCTGGATTACAAAGCTGGTGGATCAAGAAGCAGGACACAGGTCTCCCAGCAGCACACCAGACAGTGCGTTATGTTACAAGTCTTGTCCTATCTCATTGGTGGTTCTTCAGCCTCCCCAGTGAGTGTGCAACTCATTTCCCCACAATCCCTCCACTGCTCTGGAATGCCGAACAAGATGACCAGAAGCATCCATTAATTGGTTAACAAGACACAGCTCTAGGGTTTAATTTAAGGAGAACGGATATAATTGCTTCTATCCATGCTCTAACTATACTCCCTCAAATAACATGCTGAACTATATTAACTACCTGGGTAGTCTTTCTCAAGCACCCCTCAAAGTGATAACGGGCATCAGGTCCATAAACCGTAGGACAGAGGGGGAACCCCTTGGTCCCAGCATTATATTCCTGGTCAGGTTCTATGCAAACTCCTCCACCCCTTAGAGCCGAATGACTAGGAGGAAACCAGCTTTCTGGAACTGCATACTGTGTTTGTTGGCAGCTGGGGATGAGAATGATACTCCTTTTGATTAATCCTTACACATGAGGTCCTCATGAGCTGTACTTCTCCAGGGCTCCCAGGGAAACGGTGGGGTGGACTGGAGCACTGGTGTGGGATTCCAGCAGCAGGAATGTGGTTTCTCTACTGCGTAACCTACAGCAGGGAGAATCCCCCAAGTCTGCACATCTTCAGCTGTAGAACGGGGAGGTTTCTCTACTGCGTAACCTACAGCAGGGAGAATCCCCCAAGTAGAACTGTAGAACGGCTGTAGAACGGGGATATTACCAATTTCATCAGGATGCTGGTGAATTAAATAAGATAGTTGAATGAAGGATCTGACTTATATTAGGGGGACCCAGTAAGTATCAGTTTACTTCCCCTTCCATTAAAGGGGGAAATGAACATCCCTATTTCTATTTAAGCCCTGAGTCTGATTTGACCAGAATCTGAATATTTCACCTCCTCTCCTTAAGTTCTTAGCTTCCCTGTTGCAAAAAGGACAAATTCCTATTTTCCAGACTATAATGTGAATGAACTCATCAGTGTTCCCTGGATAAAAGTATGGTTAACAGCAAAAGCATTTTAACAGTAGAATTAGTCATTTTTAAAGAGTCTATTTAATCAAGAGGAAGAAAATACGTAATGACAAAGTACCGAAGTACCTACTCTATCCCAGGAAATTTAAGTACATTTTACGTAACCTTATTAACACCCCTGGGAATAGGGTGTTATTATCCCATTTTACAGATGTGGATTGGCAAAGTTAAATAACTCAAACCAATGGAGAAATTAAGCAGCAGAGCTGAGATGTGAAACTATCTCTGTCAGACTCCAAAGCACACTTCCCATGTATGCAACGCTCTTACTTTCCTTGGAGGAAGGTGCCCCCTCAGGGAGCAGAACCATCCACTGAAACTCCTCAGGAGAAAGTGTACAAACATAAACCACGCTCAACATGATGAATCTCCCTGGGCCCACTGGCCTAGTAATCTTCCTTTCATTGGGATTTTAGATGATCAGGTGATAGATTTATGCCAGTGGCCACCAGAGGGGGATAAGAGCTGGCAGAGACACAGTGCATATGCACACATGCGTGCAAACACACACACACAACGTTTCCCCAGTAGCCCACCCAAACAATAACAGAAGATTAATGCACACAGAGACCCCCTTTTGAAACAAAGACCCTTCAGTAAACAGGGCTTCCTGTTGCCCCTCCCCCACTGCCAAAGTCTGCCCAGTCTGAGCACACCCTGGGGGAAAGAAGAAAAAGCAGGCATTCCTACCTCAAGCAAAGGCTATTCCTGTCTCAGAAAGAATAAAAGCACATTTGACCTGCTGGATCTTATACTCAGAGAACATAGAGTACACAGTTAAAAAGAAAGGGATTTGGAACCAAAAGACAAGGATTTCTGAAGTCTTGGTTCAACCCTACCCATTGTATGGTCATGCCCAAGTCCCTTTATGCCTCTGTCTTCCCTTTCCTCACATGTAACTAAGGATCCCAACACCCCCCCTGCAAGGTTATTGTAAAGACAGAATATAATGAGGTGAGGCAAAGTATGCTGTAGACTGTAGAGCTCTATAAATGCCAGTAGCTCTTATTGGTATGATAATCATGATGATTTACTCAATAGTGATGCTCTAGGTAAGATAAGGTCCTATCCTGAACCACCTGGTGCAGGAGGAACAGGCCTTAGATTAGGTGGAGCAGAAGCAGAAGGAGCAAGGAGGGTAACAAGCAACAGTCTAGCAGGAAGGGTCCAGATTCCTCACATGATATATTTTTAAAACTTTAAATTCAATTAACATATAGTATATTATTAGTTTCAGAGATAGTGTTTAGTGACTCATCAGTCTCATAGAACACCCAGTGCTCATTACATCAAGTGCCCTCCTTAATGTCCATCATCCAGTTACCCCAACACCCCCAACCTGCCTTCCTTCCAACAACCCTTGGTTTGTTTCCTGTAATTAAGAGTCTCTTATGGTTTGTCTCCCTCTCTGATTTCGTCTGATTTTATTTTTCCCTCCTTTCCCCTATGATCCTGTTTTGTTCCTTAAATTCCACATATGAGTGAAATCACATAGTTGTCTTTCTCTGATGGACTTATTTTGATTAGCATAATATGCTCTAGTTCCACCCATGTAGTTGCAAATGATAAGGTATGTATGTATGTATGTATTTATTTATTTATTTGACAGACAGAGATCACAAGTAGGCAGAGAGGCAGGCAGAAGAGAGAGGAGGAAGCAGGCTCCCCAACGAGCAGAGAGCCCAATGTGGGGCTGGATCCCAGGACCCTGGGACCATGACCTGAGCCGAAGGCAGAGGCTTTAACCCACTGAGCCACCCAGGCACCCCTGATAAGGTTTCATTTCTGATGGCTGCATAGTATTCCATTGTGCATATCTATATATATGCCATACCTTCTTTATACATTCATCTGTCAGTGGACATCTCAGCCCTTTCCATAGTTTGGCTCTTGTGGACACTGCTGCTATGAACACTGGGGTGCAGGTGTCCCTTTGGATCACTATGTTTGTATGCTTTGGGTAAATACCCAGTATTTACCCAGCAATTCCTGGATCATAGGGTAGTTTTATTTATTTATTTATTTATTTATTTATTTATTTTAAAGATTTTATTTATTTGACACAGAGAGAGATCACAAGTAGGCAGAGAGGCAGGGAGAGAGAGGGGGTGGGGAAGCAGGCTCCCCGCCGAGCAGAGAACCCGATGCGGGACTGGATCCCAGGACCCTGAGATCATGACCTGAGCTGAAGGCAGAGGCTTAACCCTCTGAGCCACCCAGGCATCCCGGGTAGTTTTATTTTTAACTTTTTAGGGAACCTCCATGCTGTTTTCCAGAGTGGCTGTACCAGCTTGCATTCCCACCAGCAGCTCACATGACATTTTTGTGTTCTTCCTGCCTGTCCTATCTTCCCTTTTGGAGGGGGCCCACCAGCCTGTTGTTAGTATGCGAGGGCTCTGTAACAAATTGCCACAAACTGGATGGCTTGAAACAACAGGAATTTACTTTTTTATGGTTCTAGAGACCAAAAGTCTGAAATCTAGGTGCTGGAGGCACCACTCCTTCTGGGTCTCTAAGGGGACAAGTGTTCCTTGCCTCTTCCAGCTCCTCCTGGCTGCCTGGATTCCTTGGATTCCTTGCTTTGTGACCACATCATTCCAATCTCTGCCCCGTTCTTCACATAATCTCTTCTGCCTGTCAGGTATCCTGGGTGTCTCTTATAGGGACACTTGTCAGTGGATATAGGGCCCACCTGAGTAATCCAGGAGGATCTCTTCATCTCAAGATCCTTAATTACAGGGGCCCCTGGGTGGCTCAGTGGCTTAAAGCCTCTGCCTTCGGCTCAGGTCCTGATCCCAGGGTCCTGGGATCGAGCCCCACATCAGGCTCTCTGCTCGGCAGGGAGCCTGCCTCCCCCCCTCTCTCTGCCTGCCTCTCTGCCTACTTGTGATCTGTCTATCAAATAAATAAATAAAATCTTTAAAAAAAAATCCTTAATTACATCTGCAATTGCCATTTTCTCCAATAAGGTAAAATTCATAAATTCCAGAAATTAGAACATGCCCTATCTTTTGGGGGAATCACCACCCAACCCACTATAAAGCCAAAACCAAACAGACTCAAAAACACCAAACCATACGGACCTTGTGATGCTGCAGAAAAGGACACACAGGATGGATGCTAGCCCTAACCCAAAGAAGGGAGAGCTGCGAGATCGGAGTAACTAAAAGTGCAGAAGGCAAGTTAATTCGGCCTGGGGAGGACAATGGGGGGACTTCCTGGAGGGGGCAGCATTTGAATGGAGCCTTGAAGGATAGGTTTGATAAAGAGTGGTGGAAAAAAAGGAAAGGAAAGAGAAAGAAACTTGGAAGAGACAACAAGACAAAGATACAGAAGGTGAAAAGGGATATCTAGGGGAAGAGAAGAGAGGAGAAAGGACATGACGATGAGGCTTGTATCTAGGCAGGAAGCTGAAGGTAGAAGGACCTCACACAGAGTCCCAACGGAAGCAGAAAGCTCGAAATCAGCTGTGGGAAGGGGCCAAATCTACTCCACAGCTCCCTCCGACTGGTTTCACTGTTTCCATCCGGGACCTGCACCGGCTTGCTCCCTACTCCAGGGGTCTAGAAGAAGAGCTGTTCTGCCCGTCCAAACTCCTGCTGAAACCTCAGCCCTGCCCCCTGGGAAATGGTGCCCCCGACAGGGATGCACTCAGTTCCACGGAGAGCCACAGCTTCAAAGGTGGGATCTGGCTAACCCAAGACAGTGGCACAGACCGTCATCGATACAAGACCACAGCAGCAAACACAGCACCGCCCCGCCCCCCCCTGCCCATCCCCATGCCTCAGGACTCAGACAGTTGGACCCAGTTAATTGAAATATAAGCTTCAGGCAATAAGATTTATCCAAACGCCAAGAAAATAGCAGGAGGATGCTAACAGCATGCAAACAGATGAGATGGAAGCCCTTTAAGACAATAATTCGGTTCCGGCAAGCCAGGTACAGCAGCACTCAACCCCGCACATACCCCCCACCCCAACCCCCTCCTCACCTCCTTCCGGCTCTCTCCTCCCCCATCCCCTGGCACCTGGACAGGTCTGATTTGCTCTTATAAAAGCGGCCTCAGCCCCTGGGAACCTGCGGGAGGAACACAGCTGATTTCACCTCTCTAACCCTGCAACTAGGAAAACAGCCGAACACGGACTCTGGCCTTCCCCGGGGAAGATCCCAGAGCTTTATCTCGTGAGCCGCACGACCTCTAGGAACCTCTGCACAAGTGAGATAAACCCGTGCCCAAGAGGAAACCTACTTATCTCCCAACAAAGCATCTTTGCAAATCACCTTTTTTTCTTTTCTCTTTTCGCTTCTCAGGGAAGGGAGTATTTTTAAAAATAATAGGCACAATAACAGTAATAATAATCATGATCCGCTGATGCTTGCCTCCTGGTCAGTGCCTTGGGGAAGGAGGTAGAGGGGCCTGCAGGACAGGACTGTGCTGGAACCGTGGGTGACTCATGTGCCCGGATGGCCAGCTTCCCCAAGGGTCCTGAGCCCCATGTCTGGTTAGAGAGATAGGGCTGCCACCTCTCCTCAAACAGAATAAACAAATGATTAACCGTCTCATTAGTGACTGTGCGGGAAGACACAAAACTCACGTCCCAGTGGGTGGTGCAGCCAAGAGATTTATATTATTTAACAATAAAAGCAAAACAAACATGGCCTTCCTCTGCCGCCTGCCTGCATGGGGCCCACGTGCTAGAGCAGGGCAGGGGCACCTGGCAAGAACAAAGATTCCAGCCAGGAGGAGGGAGCTGGTGCTGGACACTTCAGGGCTGGCCTTAGGGTGGGAGTCAGGGTGAGGCTCTTGGACTGGAAGGAGGGAGAGAGGGAACAAGATTGCTCAGAAATGGAACACAGTTGACTTGGGAACTGTGTGTGTGGCCTGTCACTCTTGGGGAAAGAGAACAGAACTGGAAATCAAGGGACTCCTCTTGCAGCCATAGCTCCAACCCCACCTAGATGACTGAGCATTGGGGCAAATTCCACCTTGCTTTCCATACCTGTAAAATGGGAGGTTTTGTTTTTGTTTTTAAGTGTTCCAAGAATGCAGATTGCTATTATTGCTGCCTTTTTATCACACTGTAAAGAGCTGTTAAGAGACCAGACAATGAACTCAGACTTCCTGGGGACAAATCCCAGCCCTACTTTCTAGTTGTGTGACTGTGACCCGGGCAAGGAACATCTTTTGTGGGCTGTAAAATGCCAACTGCATTTACTGCTTAGGATTAAAGATGATTCCTGAAGAGCACTAAACAATGCCTAGAATAGGGGAGGAGGCCTTCAGAGTGTCAAAGATGTAACCATGTTTATCCTTCTCCCTCACCAGCGCCCTCATTCTGAACTGACAACCTAGATTTACACTTCCAAGAATTCCAGTTATGAATCATTGTGCCTACCTCTACACTCTTCTCTCCTTTCCCCTCCTACTCCAAAGAAAGAAGTGCCTCCCCCCCTTCCCCAAGATATGATTCCCTCTTCCCTCCTGCGGGGTTTGGATCTAGAAATCATCTCTTGTTTTTGCCGTCTTCCAATCCTTCTACTGGCTCTGGGTCCTCCGTTCCTACAAACACATTCACACAATTCCTACAAACACATCCTACAAACTACCCTCTGTCAACCCTGTCTCCCCCAAGCCAGCATCCTTCCTCTTTCCTTCCCCTCTGTAGAGCGTAATCAGTAATCCTTGCCTCTACCTTGCAACTTGCATTCACTCTCCTGGCTTCCATTCCCCATCACTCGCTGGTGGCAAAAGGCACGAAACAGTCCAGCGTGTCAAGTCTGTCCCAGGACCCCTCTCCAGGCTTCCTCTTAAGTTATCCAGGGCCTGTGGCATTGCCAACAAACCCCTTGCTGAAATCCTCTCTTCTCTTGGCCTGGGTGCTACTCTGCTCTTGTTCTGCTCCCTCTTTTCTGTCTGCTTTTCCTCTGTCTCCTTTCACGAGTTTCTCATCCTGGGCACAAGTATAGTCTCCCTGAGGATGGGCCTCAATATCTTCTTTTCTGGCATAGGCTGCATATACCTAGTGCCCAAGCACTCTCAGTAGGATCACACCTACTGTGTGTGAGCAAAGGGCTTGGGGCAAAGGGCTTGGGGCAGCTTTGTTTGGCTGATAGACTCTTTCCAAGGCAAGTGTCCTTCAACTGGCTGAACAGCTACTCTTACATCAGACCACTTGGCATATTTATGTCAACTCCTCACCGTGGTAGATGCTTGGTGCGGTGGCTATAAGCCTGTGACCAGGTTTCTCTGGGAAAGTCTTACATGCTGCATGGGGCAGACAGCATGTTTAGTGCTTCTTGATCCCCAAACTTTATTTCTGCTACCTATTCCCTTTTGAACTCAAAACCAAATGTCCAACATTTTCATGATAATTCCACCTGAAAGTCCTACAAAGTCCTCAAGTGCATCTGCATCTTCTTCCCATAATGCCTTATCTACCTTGGTTACAACATCACTAACCACCCTCCTACTGTCAACAGAAACCTCAGGATCGTTCTTGACTCCCAATGAACTCTCTTACTCCCTTATTTCTAGAGACCTATCGTGTCCTGTCAATTTTACCAACAAATAACTAGAGAACATTTCCCTCCCTCTCTCCGTGTCTACCTTGCCCCTGCCCTAGTGAGTCCTATCACCTCTCCATCCCCTAGTTCTTTAATCAAGTCCATTTTCAACACTGGCCACCAGAGAGGTCTTTCTAAAAAGATCTGTGTGTAGAATCTCATCACCCTCCACACACTACTGGTACTTCATAACCTGTCTTCTTCTCCTTTCCTGCCCAACAAAATTTTTCAGTGGTGTCTCACCAATTAGTGTACGCTTGGAAACCACCTGGGGAACTTGTTAAAATGCAGATTCCCAGGTCTTCTCCATAAGCAATCTAAGACGAGGGCTCCCTGCAAGTCTCGGCAACTATATCTTTAACAAGCACCCTGGAGGATTTCTGTGCCAGTTCTTTACAAGTCATACCTTTCGAACCTCTGAATGGAAACCACAGTATACGTGTGAAGAACTTTGAGATCAGACACCCTATTTGTCGAATTCCAGCTCCTCCACAGCGAGCTGTGCCTCACAGTATGATGTTTTAGTCTCTGTCCTTGGTTTCTTCTTCTAATGTCTATGGATAATGACAACAGTACCACCCATGTACCGAATGCTTATCCCATGTGAACCTGAAATGTGCACTCCTGGAATCATCATAACAAACATATGAAGTAGATGCTATTACTTACTCCATTTCCCAGATGAGGAAACTGAGGTACGGAGAGGAACGTGCCAAAGGTCCCAGGGCTAACAAATGGCTGGACTGGGTTTGGAATGCAGATGTGAACATGGGCTCACAGCCATCACCCACAAAGATGTCACCGAGATGACAAGACATGACTTACAGCAGGCACGTAGCATGCTGCCCTGCACACAGTGAGAACTGCATAAATGGCAACCATTCCTCCTATGGCTATTATTCTTACTAATACTATCACTACAGAGTCAGCATTGTATCTGCCAGTTTGGAAGGCAGCAGAGTGTTACAGACGAGCAGACGCTAGCCAGCCGCCTCGTTCACTACAGTAGTCACTAGCCTTGTGTGCCTGTTTAAATTTAAATGCAATAATTAAAATTAAGAAATAAGTAATTTCAGTTCCTCAGTCACACTAGCCACATTTCAAGTGCTCAAGAGCTACAGGTGGTTAGTGGCTGCTATACCGGAAGCACAGATTTACAACATTGTCATCATTATAGAAAGTTCTCTTGGACAACACTGCTTTAGAGGTAAACTGCTGGAATAAAATCTTGACTCTGATAGTTGAGGGTTCTTTGGAATGATAATTTGTCTCCCTATACCTCAGGGCATATGAGTGGGGTGCCTGGGTGGCTCAGTGTGTTAAAGCCTCTGCCTTTGGCTCGGGTCATGATCCCAGGGTCCTGGGATTGAGCCCCGCATAGGGCTCTCTGCTCAGCGGAGAGCCTGCTTCCCCCTCTCTCTCTGCCTGCCTCTCTGCCTACTTGTGAACTCTGTCAAGTAAATAAATAAAATCTTTGAAAAAAATAAAGAACATATAAGTTCTTATAATGAATGTACTGAGAATATAATGTGGCAGACACCAGGTAATATGTAAGTGCTTGTGTTTGTTACTATGGAGATGGTGGTATCATAAATAATATTATCATTTATGCTCAAGCCTCTTGACACAACAAGCATTGACATTTAAATCCTTGTATCTTGGGGTGCCCAGGTGGCTCAGTCAGTTAGGCATCTGCCTTAGGCTCAGGTCATGATCCCAGGGTCCTGGGATTGAGCCCTGCCTCAGGCTCCTGGTTCAGTGGGAAGATTGCTTCTCCCTTTCCCTCTGCCTGCTGCTCCCCCTGCTTGTGCTTTCTCTCTCTATGTCAAATAAATAGATACAATATTAAAAAAAAAATAAACTCCTGTATCTTATCTATACCTGAGGTGTCCTCCTCTCCCACCTTCTACTTCCCATTCACCTGATGAACGCCTACACTTCCTCCAAAGCCCACTGAACTTGGTGATTTTCTCTCCACACCTTTCTCCAAAGCATTCTCACCCCTGGTGCAATTCATTGCTTCTCAAGCCTGCAAAGTCTAGTGGTGATGCTGCTATTTCTGTACTCCAACCCCCTGAATTCTGATTGTTCTCGGCTCTTACTTCTGCTGTGCTCCTCTGAAATATCTTCTGAGAGCCACAAATCTCAATGGAAATAAGAATGGACTTCCGTTTTGGAGGACATACCACTGTGTGTCAGCAAAAGGAGTCTTGTAAACACTTTCATGAGAAAATGTATTGAGAAAGAGAAGCAAATGTGATGTTGTGCCTTGGGCACTGTGTCCATCACAAACCCCTGGGTACCAGCGTGTATGACCTTTAGAAAAAGTCACACTGGCTGAAATGTCTCTGTATTGTTCTTTACGTGGCGATGAATTGCTCTGGATAGAGTTGAAAATTCTTCCCTATGTTTCTTCCCTGAGTAATTTCTCAAATAGCTGAGTTGGGAAGCCTAGGAGTTTGGGACAAGGAGGGGAATAAAAGTTGAACACTATGTCTTTGTTTTCACAGATCATTTGTGGTTCTGAGTATATCCTACAGAAATAGTGAACTTTTCAAAAAGAAAAAAATTGCCAAACTTTAGAAGAGAGAGGGTTTGATGTGAGAGGAGTGTCTAAGCCAGAGTGATGTGGGAGCCAGAGCATCACTGCTTATTAGTTCTGTAACCTCAGGCACAGCCCTGAAGCCCTTCTGTTTCCCCACATGTAAAATGAAGGCAGTACTCTACCTTATAGAAGAGGGATGAGGAATAACGCATGAGCACCCTTCTCACAAGGCAGACATAAGGTATGCCCTGAATCAGTGGCACCTACTACTATTACTAGCTTCTATAAAACCTGTCCTTCCAAGGAAATCACATAAAATGTGTTATGATGAGGCAGGTAGAGACCAAATAGAAATGCCTTCCTGTGATATTAAGACTGAGCTTTATAGGACCACATGTAAGCAAACATGAGTCTCCAAATAACTACAACTCAGCCGGATTGCATATGTATCTATTTGCAAAGGCCATTTAATGTGAGTTCTAAAAAATC
Organism: Taxidea taxus jeffersonii; assembly: GCA_003697995.1. Lineage (NCBI taxonomy): Eukaryota > Metazoa > Chordata > Mammalia > Carnivora > Mustelidae > Taxidea > Taxidea taxus. The sequence continues at coordinate 87,466 of ML111103.1, forward strand.
CCTAGAGGGTGATGTCAGGTTTCTATACAACAGGGGCAGGTGGACAACCAGAAATAGCTGGAGGCTTTTAGCCACTGCATCTCTCTCTCTCTTTTGGTTATTTCCAGACAACAAACAAGCTAAGTCTCCTGTATTTGAGTGAAACTGCTATTCTGCCCCATTTTTCTCTCTTCTCCCCATCTGGCCTCCCCTTAATGACAGCTGCTTATTGAGTGCAAAAGTCTCTGCCTTCTCTTCACTTCCTATCACTCGATCATGGTTTATACTCCACTGAAGCTGCTCTCACCATGCCATCAGTGACCTCCTTTCTATTCATCCTGACCACTGATCAGCTGTACTGGTTCAGGCACTCTGTGACAAGCAAAATCCTGGGAAGGACCCTGAATCTTGTCTAATCTCCTCCCCTCCTAGTGTGGGCAGGGCTTGTGCATAGGATGAGACATCAGTGTCATGACCATATTCTGTTAGATGGTGTTATGGGTCAAACTGTGTCTCACCAAGATTCACATGTTGAAGCCCAGTATCTCAGAATGTGACCTTATTTGGAAATAAGATGTTGCAGATGTAATTAATCACAAGGTCATTAGGGTGGACCCAAAGCTGGTATGACTGGTAGCCTTACAAAAAGGGGAAATTTACACATGGAAATGTACACAGAGGGAAAATGCCATGTGAACATGAAGACAGTCATCTCTCTACAAGCCAAGGGAAGATTCCTGGAATAGATCCATCCCTCACAGTCCTCAGAAGGACCCAACTCTGCCAACACCTTGATTTCAGACTTCCAGCCTCCAGAGCTGTGAGACAGCAAAATTTTGTTATTTAAGCCCCTTGCTCGTGATACTTTGTCATGGCAGCCTTAGCAAACTAATACATAGACTAATTTACTCACATGACCCCTTTAAAGGCAGAGAGTTTCTTCAGTTGATAACAAATAGGAAGTCAGAGAGTTGGAGCGTAGGTAGGATTTGATGCTCAAATGCTGGCCCTGAAGATGGAGGAGGCCACAGGGCAAGGAAAGCAGGCAGGCTTTAGTTGTTGACAGTGGCCATAGGCTGACAGCAAGCAAAGAAAGGAGGACTCCAGTTCTACAATTGCAACAAAGAAAATTTGGGCAACAACGGGCATGAGGTTAGAAGAAGGTTCTTCCTGAAATCTGCAGGTAAGGGTCCAACTAATCAGCACTTTAATTTTAGCCTCACGAGACCCTAAACACAGGACCCATTTGAACCTGCCTGAATTTCTGATCTACAGAACTGTGACCTTGCAAATACATGCAGCTCTAAGCCATGCTAAAACTGTGACAATTTGTTACAGCAGCAATAATAGACTAATTCAGACTGCAACTCTCAGATCCCTTCCCTGAGGGTTTTACTTTCAGGGTAATGTGAATTCTAGGCTCTTAGCTATAGACTACAACATATTAACTAAGCCTTCTCCACACCTTCCTGACTCAGTTTCCCCACTGCTCAGACAATTCTGGTTCCAACAATTACAGCACTGTTAGCTGAAGTCAGGAGATACAAGAGACTTAGAAGTAGAAGGAGTTTCACTGAACTTCTCTCCTTAGCCTGAGGTATAAGAGCTTTTCCAGACTACCAAAGGTCCCTGGTTCTCTCTGGTCTTTCCACCTGCTAGAAAGAACTATTTTCTTCTATATATACACGTTTACCATCTTCAGTTCCCCCTATAACTGCTGTTTTGTTCATGGTCAGGAGTGCCTGTTCCACCCAATGCTGAATAGCTTGATACCTCTTACAGGCAAATCTTGGCAGCCAGCAGTGGGACGGCAAGTAGCAAAGTCCCTTCAGAAAAATGGAAACAGCAGTGAAGTCACATGTGAAAGAAAGAGGAACTGAGCTGTGTCAAGAAAAGAAAGCCCTGAGTGTAGCTTTTGAAGATGGGTCTGGCAAACCGTACACAACTAAGGAGCAGACAGGCAGATGAGGTGCAGGGATTCCCATCTGGAAATTCCACAGGGTGAGTCAACTTGATTGGTGTTCTGAATAGGCCAACCTTAAGATTAACTTCTGGAAGCAAACTCCTCTTCTTTTATAATACTTCTTCCCCAAGCTCTAAACTCACCTTTCATCCTTCAGGTCTCATGAGTTCCTCACACACAACACATTCCAAGTGATTTCATTATCTCTTCTTCCCCCATGATGGTACCACCACTCTCTCTGAGCACTCACAGTAGAATCCTGGCTGTGGAAAGAATATGGCAAATAGGGCCTTGGGTTCAAATCCTAGCTCTGCCTCTTGCTGGCTTACTGACTTCTAAGCCTTAGTTTCTTCATCTGCAAAGTAGGCATAATATAACACTTATCTATAAGAGATATTATGAGGAGACAATATAAATCCAATTCTCAAGAATCCATGACTTGTACACTTAAAGTTATTCAGATGGTTCTCCTCTGCCTATCATATTAAAAACAAATTATACTCACATAAATATCCTCCCCATCTTCTTTGTCTCCCTTTGCACATGCTGTTCCCTTGCCCACATTTATATCATTTCTGTGTAAATCCTATCAGTTTGCCAAGGTTCAGCCAAATTCTCATATTATCATTGGAACCTTCCCCTATTCCTCAAGTACAAGCAATCTCACTCATCCCTGAACTCCTTTAGAGAACATCACATTGTTTATGGTGCAGGTTTTGAGGGTACTGATCCTCAATTTAAGCTTCTTGAAGTCAAGTGCTGGGTCCAATTCACCTTAATATTCCCTTGTGCCAAATTCCCTAGACCTAGGAGAAATCTATAAACGTCATTCGAATGATGACTACATGAATGCAGAATCCCCTATGTACACTCTGGGTAACAAAGAACTACTAACCAAGAGAAATCTCCATGCTTTCCTACTGGTCTGTTTCAGAGGTTTCCATGTTTTCTAAATACATCAGGTCAAGATTTAAGATGGATTCCAGTTACCTATTTTAAAATAATAATTCAGGGTGCCTGGGTGGCTCAGTTGTTAAGCGTCTGCCTTTGGCTCAGGTCATGATCCTGGCATCCTGGGATCCAGCTCCATGTGGAGCTTCCTGCTCAGCAGGGAGTCTGTTTGTCCCTCCCCTTCTGCAGTTCTCCCTGCTCATTCTCTCTCACTCTTTTTCTCTCAAACAAGTAAATAAAATAAATAATAATAATAATGGTAATAATAATAATTCATTTAGTACAAATTCATTAAAAATCTAAACACCTTTTATAGATTAGAAAAGAATGGAGTTGAACACAAGGGATGAAGCAGATGCTAATAGCATTAGACCTACAATTCCCATAACTTTCTTTGGTGAACATGAACTCTAAGTGTCGAGAAGGAAACAACAAAAACAACAACAAAACTGAGTCCCCAAAGTTGCAATCCATCTTTACAAGGTCAGTACCAAGCGAGGACAAGCTTCAGCTGTTTGGTCAAGATTGGCAGACTGGGATTTATTTCCTTATTGTTCCAAATGGGTTAGTAATGATTGTTTTTGTTTTTGTCCCAGTGCACCTACCTCTCTGCAAGAGGCTCTCCAGGGCAGAGGAATGAGAGCTGGTGTGGCAGGAGAAATTGCAGAGGAGTACCACACACCATGAGGGTTCAAGATGGTTTCATGGTTCTTTAGCTAAAAATCTGATGAAATGAGTTTAGGAAATGTAGGGTGTTTTGAGAAGAGCACTAGATCAGGAGTCATGAGACACTAGGTACTGGCTTTGCCCCTACATATCTGATTTTATGAATTCACTTCTTTCAATCTCATTTTATCTGTAAAATGAGGGGTTTGCGCTAAATTGGTGGAACCATTTGGCAACATTAGTGCTAGAAGCATACTTCCAAAAACACTAGTATCAATGTCCAGGGCTCATCCCAAGAGATGGACTAATTGGTACCCAAGTATCAGTTATTCTGAATTTGAGAACCTCTGTGCTAGATAATCATCCCCTTCAGTTCTGTAACTGTGATTCTATAGGATTCTTTCTAAAAACCAGGAAGCTTCCTTTAAAAAAAAAAAATCATGTGAGATAAATCTTTAAGAGAACAATATGGCAGAAACCCGAGTGACCTAAGTGAATATAAATATTGACAAGGTATTTCTCATCTCACATTGGTCTACAAACCTATACTACATCTCCAGAGCATTATGTACATTCCCTGTCCCTAGTCATCCCAACATCACACACACCACATTAAACAGGGCTTGGCCAAGAGAATGGGGTCTCTCTGTTGTGTCTGAGCAGTTCCTTGTGCCAAATGCAAGCACTAATCATACCGGCTTACTATCAGACTGAAGATCTCTTTTCCAGTCTCTTTTCCTGTTAAATTCCACATTCCAGAGATCAAGTTGAGTTTCTTTTCATTGTGAGTTCATCACCCTGTACTTAGCAGTTTTGGTGGCTAGGATAGGATCTGCATCCCCACTACAAAGAAGAAACTTGAGACACTAACAGTGCCTAGCAATATTTAATAGTAGGTATTAGGGTAGAATTGGGTTTGGCCTTGGGCTTGGAGTAAGCATTGATGATAGGTTTAGGGATAAGGTTGGATAATGGTTAATTTTATGTGCCAACTTGACTGGGTCATATGGCCCCAGATATTCAGTCAAACATTACTATGGCTATCTCTGTAAGGGTGATTTGGATGGAATTAACATTTAAATCAGTAGACTGATTAAAGCAAATTGTACTCCCTACTGCAGGTGAGCCTCACCTAACCAGTTGAAAGCCTGAATAGAGTCGGGGAAAAAAGGCTAACTCTCTCCTGAATAAGAGAGAATCCTTCCTGCCTGATGGTCTTTGAACCAGGACATTGTTTTTTTGTTTTGTTTTGTTTTTTTCTTGTCTTCAGACTCTGAAATGTCAACATTTCCTGGTTATCAAGCCTACCTATCAAGACTAGCAATACACCATCAGCTCTCCTGGGTCTCAGGCCTTTGGATTTGCACTGGGACTACAGTGTCAGCTTTCTAGGTCTCCAGCTTGCTAACTAGCCCTGCAGATTTGGGGATTTGTCAACCTCCACAGTATCATGAGCCAATTCCTTATAATAGTGTCTTTCTCTGTATATGTATATCCTATTAGTTCTGTTTCTTTGGAGAACCCTGACTAAGGCAGTTAGGACAGGGCTGGGAGACTTCAGTGATTGTAGTTCAGTATAGGTTTGGGGTTTGGGTGGGGCTGGGGAGGCGTTAGAGCTAGGGTTGACCTTTGCTCTAGATTGTGCACAATGCATTGTGCATTGTCTAGGAGAGGGTAAAATTTGACAAAGGAACAAAATATCAAACATCTTTTCCTAATGTCATTATTGCTGCTATGACCTGGATAAACAGAGTAGAAATTGATTATTTAGTGACTTCCAAGTCCCAAGTGTTATTCTTGACACTCTTGTTTATTTTATAATAATGGTAATAATTGTGTTAAGACTCAACTATGTGTCATATGCAATATCAGGTGTTTTGACTATTATCTCATTTAATCTTCTTAAAAATACTCTCAAATAGTTATTACTTCATATTTTTAACACAATTAAGAAACTGAGGGCATATTGAGTTGAGGAAACTCATAAGCAGAGAATGTGATGTTTGAACTCAAGTCTTTCCGACTCCAAAGTTATTTTGTGCCAAAGGACCAGCAGGGACAATAAAGAATTGGTAACATTGCCCAGAGGATAAGAAACCAGGAGTACCCAACCCCTTCTTCAGAGGAGGGTCAGGAAATGCCCCTGGCTCATGGGTAGAGGTGGGGAGAAAAGAATATATTGTCTTTCTTTCAGGGCAGCCCAGACACCTGTGTTCTCAGCCTGGGTCCTGATTTATAGCTCCCTTCCCTCAGCAAGGCTGGAGGCACACTTTCCTTTCAGGGGAATCTGTCCTCCTTCAGTCTAAGCAACATGCAGCCTCTCTGTCTCTCTTCTGCTCTGTGACATCGTCAATGAGTTATTTCCCTCCTTCAGGGCAGCCCCTTCTGGGACCTACCCAAAGATGCAATTTCTTTTCTATTTTTCTCCTCTTTCAGAAGCCTCCTTCCAGAGACACATAAATGCCAGATTCATTATATCGCTCTCAGGTAGAAGCCTGTGTTAAAGAGGCTTCAATCGATCGATCTCTTAAATAAAGCTGGCAAAATATTGCACTTACTCTGGGCTTTCTGTTCCCTAATGTAGTCAGACCGGCTACTCCTCTTGGCACCGCCTGCTTTGCCAATGAACCCACCATCTCCCTTCTCTTGCCCCACCTTCACAGTTTGGCTCATAAAAAACAGACTTAGAATATGAAGCAGTCCTTTTATCAGCAGATTTCACTCTCACAAGGGAAAAGACAGGTCACACAATTCCTATATCCCTCCTGAGGAAGTTGAGAAAAAGAAAGGTAAGATGACTTAAATCAGGTGAATGTAGAGAAAGTACCTTCCGCTCTGCTCCCTGGGCATTGCTTCCTGCATGCTTCCTAATAAAACCCCAAGAGGTGCCCCGACCTTGCCCTTGACCCTTGGTTCATTCCTCTTCCCATCGGTCCTTTCCTTACTGGTGCTTTTAAAGACAGTTTTCTCCTCCCAGACTGATTCTCTTTCTGAAGTAGTCAGGCCACTCTGAGGTCCTGCAAAATGCATTCGATGTGGGCAATATGAAATTATGGTTCAATCCCAGCTCTGCCCTCGCTGGCTGGGCAGGATTTTTAACCTCAGTTAAAAGATTAAACTGGGCCTGGTTCCTGGGCCTCAGTTCCATGGACCCTCACCATGGGTAGCAGGGGCATGACCTTCAGTGCACAAGTACCTACTATCAGGGTATTACATGAAGCTGAAACTCATGCTTCTGGAAGAAGCCAAATGGAACAACAGTTGACCTGCAGTGTCTTTGGGGGAACAGTGCTTGAGACACCCTGTGAGGGACCCCCACAGTCCCACAGTTTTCCTCTACATCCTCTTCAGCCCCTGTTTCCATCCCTTTCTCACTTCCATTCCAGCCTGGCCTTTCAAGAGACATTTAACTCAAGGAAAGTAAATGTGCTGTTTGTGAAACGAGATGAAGTAGACAGGCCCTTGTGCTCCCCCGCACGGCCCCCTTGGCCCTCTGGGCTGGTGACCCCTGGCTCCCGATGCCTGAACTTCCTGGAACAACACAGGAAGTACCACATCTAGAGCTGCCAGGAATCAGGTGCCAGGCCACTCACGTGGTGTATATTTATAATTTCTTGTGCCTTGACTACAGGCCAAATGTTACATTCACAGCTAATTTCCTATTAATTAGGTGCTGCAGTTCCTTGGCTAAATGAGTAATGAGCCAGACAGGAGCCCTGAAGTTCAAAAACACCACGGACTGTGGTGCAAACAGAAGCGGGGTAGAAGGGGAGGGGCAGGGAGCCAGGAGAGGAAATGGGGAAGAGGAAGAGAATATACTGGTCTGGGACAGCCTCTGTAATAATTAAATGATCACTTGTTGACCTTATAAAGCCTTCCGCGGACTATGTTGCCGAGCATGTTTCCAACACTTGACTCTCAGGGTGAGAGGGGACTGAAGGAATGTCAAGGCTCTAGTGAAGGGGTCGGATGGGACTCTGCTGGCCTCAGTGCCAATATGTCTCCAAGAGGGGGTCTCGGGACCTCTGCGTCAGCATCACCTTGTTCACCTGAGCCACATGGGGAGGACTCAGGGAAACTGCATTTTTAACATCTCTCCCCAGGTCATCCCAATGGTTACTAGAGTTTGGGAAACATGGTCCCAGGGTAACCAGGATTTCTGGGTCATACTCTGAGGGGCTAAAGGGCATCAGCTAAAATTTTAAACATCTCTAAACCCCTTAACTACTCACCAAGGACCTTCCATGTATTCCCCCTTTCTTTCATCCTCACAACCCAGTTGGAGGTAGAGGCTACTGTTATTCTCCAAATGAGACAACTGAGACTTTCAAAAATCAAGTAGCTTGGCTGAGTCAGACGGAGAGAGTGGCAGAAACAGGCTGACTCATCCCAGGCACCCTGGACATTGTATCTATTTGCTAAAGACTGCTTCTTCCAGTGCCACCAAACCATGATGCTGAGACTCCTGAGAAACTTCTGAGCCTGCTGTTCAGGCCAGGCAGTAGATCCAGCTCTAGGAGGCTGGACTTAATCAGATAAGCCAGGGACATGAGACAGTTAACAACCAAAGGTTTATACACAACAGGTTTTCAGAGTGTTAAAAACATAGTTGTGGCCTCAGATTCCTTCTTTCCAAATCTAGACTCTATTCCAGTTCTGATTTTAGAAATTTTGGGCAAGACCGTTTAATTTCTCTCTGCCTCAGTTTCCCCATTTTATAATGACAATAGGAGTGAGCCTTTTTTTATGTTGTTGGAAGGACTAGGATAACACACAGACTTTGTACCTCCCACAGATTCTAGATTCATCTACTGAGTCAACCACACTGATTTAAACCCCACCAACTCTAGATGTCTCATCATACTTACCCCCAAAGATAATAGCTGAATCATCAGCCCAGATACTTCACTTTTGCTCTGGGGATGAATCAGATTATGAAGACCAATTCCTTGATAAATGTTCTACCGGACATTTCATCTTGAACTATGAATGTCCTTCCATAAATAATTAAACTAACCTAGTTACTGAAAGAAGTGATCGAAACCCACAGTGGGAGGAAGACGGGAACTTTGGTCCAACAGTCTGTCCAGGCACTTCCTGATTCCTTGGTAGGGCGGCGGGGGGTGGGGGTGGTTTGCTGTGTGTGAGAATGAAGAAAGGAATTGCAGACACCACTGCTGAAGAGCTTCCGCACTAGAGATATGGGGAAAGGGCAAGGGTCCAAGGGTAGATATTGGACCCAAATTCAGAACAGACAGACATAAAGACCAACTAGAAAAGGAGACATCCAGATAGACTTTCCTCTAGAGTGTCCCCTTCAGGACAGAGGCAATGGTAACATGATAGCAAAACAACAAGATGGTAACAAAAATGTTCGAGATAAATGTGAATGGAGAACAAAGCTCCAGCCCCAACAGTGTAGCACAGGATCTTGTCCAAAGAGTGGCCTTCAGTTTTGTTCATCCATTCCCATGGGATGCACTTCTCTCTTGAACCTAGACTATTAATCACCTTTCCTGAAATTCACTTAGGATGCTCTGACTTCCTAGCCTGAAGTGTTTGCATATGCTGTTCATGTGGTCACGCCCCCAAGGGGAAAATATTTCCTTAGGCAGAAAGCTTTCCTCTCACTGCTAGTACCTCTTTTCTCCAACAATCATACCTGGCTAGAAATAGTACCAGTAAAACCTGGCTAACAAGTCCTAACTGGGCACTAAAGGACCTTTAAGAATCAGGGCAAACTCCTTACTATCTAGCAAGAAAATGATTATGTAAGGGGCAGAGAGAAAGCAAGAGGTCTGGGCAAACCTATAAATGTTTGTACCATGAGAGAAGAATCAGCTGTAATTAGGCAGCTAGACTTGCAAACAGTTTGTTAGTTTTTAGTCATAATTAACAAACTTCTTCCCTTCCCCCAACTCCCTACTTCATTATGTAGACAAATTCTAGCCCAAAGGACCATATTATCACGAATTCTACAATGACAAGGTCCTGTCATTCAGAAGACAACTCTGCTGAAACTTCCCAAACAGTGTGTGTGTGTGTGTGTGTGTGTGGTGGTGGAGGTGGAGGGAGGTGTTTATAAAGTCTTGTGTGCCTGGGCTGATTTGTTCCCCTGCCTCCCAAATAGGAACTTTCACCAGAGATTCCAGGAGGAGAAAGAGGATTAGGACAGAGGATGAAAACAAGCAGCTGCTTTGGCATCTGAATGTATCCAGAGCCCACATCTTCTTTCCTCTCACAGCCATGTCTTCCCTTCCCATCCTTGGTTTCCATACAAATGTGACGGAGGAAGAATTCTCCTTTTGCATTTTTAGAGAGCAACATCTCAGAGTAACTATTTTGTCACATTTCAAGAGGGAAAGTCTAATTAAGCTAGATCATTCCCCAACACCACCACCATCCCCACCCCTAAAAGGCAGAAATCTGCTAACCCAACACCATTCAGAGTCATCAACACCACAGTTATTCCCCTCTGCAATAGTTCACTTTTTTTTATTTCATACTTCCAAGTCGCCTTTGTATGCCTCTTGTGATTTTTGTTTGTTTTTAAGATGATACCTTTGCATAATTATCAGAGACATTTTCCTATCCACAACTTGCTTGGGGAAGAATACCTCTGGGTTCAGGGTGCTGCATCCCACAGGGAAAATTCTGGAGCTCAAATGCCACGGGCTTCTCCCAGGGCTTTTCCAGTTCTGCAATCATCTATCTAAGTCTACACACCCCAGCGCCTCCTCTCAGCCCTCCCACCCTCCTGACTTCTGCAAGTCTTACTGACCCTATTTCACAAACTGAAGACAAGAAGCAAAGCTACTTCCCAAAAGTCTTAGCCTCTAGCACTGTGCTGGGCACCTGATCTGCACTGGATAAGTAGGTGTTGATTGATTTCTTGATTGATTGGCTCACATTAGAATGCTAAGCCTTAGCTGTCTGGTGTGTTGAATTATATACTTGTTTCAGGGAAAAACAAAAAAACAACAATAACAAAAAAAAAAACAACACATAAAACAAAACAGTGACTCTGCTAAGAAGCTTTCTCTCAATTAACACGATTGCCCCTTTAATCTACCTCAAATTATTAGCTCTGTCTCCTCACCAGCTGATTCAAAACCTTTGCCTCAAAGAGTTTATTTATTCATTTCTGTTGGGGAATGTCACTGAAAAGATGAGACTGCCAACTGCCAACTGAGGTAGAACCAGGCGCTCAGGGCTTCTCAGCCCCTCCCTGTGCTGGGAACATGGGTTCTGCTTGCCTTTCTCGCTCCCAGAGACGGCTCCAAGGATATGGCCTTGAGATAGTGATGTAACGTTTGGATCACCTGCATGGTATATGAGACTCAAACAGTTATGGCCTCTACATAAACTTTTAAGATTTGGCAGATGGGTATAAGGATCCATTCATCTTGCTGCTGCCCAAGGCAAACCCCATATGTAAATTCCCATTGCTATTATTAAAACTGCCACCTACCAACCTAGAGTGACCTGCCTCTTTCTCTGGTCTCATCCTGCCCTCTGAGTACAGGGGCCAATGTCAGTTTACACCTGGGAAGCTCTCCAGAGGGTTGCCAAGACAACAATTTATTTGTTTGTTTGTTTATTTATTTATATTGTGTTACGTTGGTCACCATAAAATACACCATTAGTTTTTGATGCAGTGTTCCAGGATTCATTGTTTATGTACAACAATTTAAAAAACATTCATGAGCAATTACTGTATGCCAGTCATGAGGAAGAGTCCAATTAAAAAAAAAAAACAAACATGATTCAGAAGAGTCACCTCACATTCATCTAATAACCTCGAGAGTGGATATAAAGCTGCAGTGATGAAAAGAGTTCTGAGGGGCTATAGGGACACTCAAAGGGGAACCTGGATACCAAGTCCAGGGATGGTTACCTAGGAAAGCACAAGTTGAGCCATGCCCTAGAGAGTGAAAAAGAGGGAAAAAGAGGGGAAAAGGAGGAATGGGGGCAGAGCAATGGTCTTCACTACAGACCTTCACTTTCAGACAGGTGAATCACTCCTCCCAGCCTCTAATGACCCATGATGCAGTAGTAATTCTCTAGCATTTCCTAGGGAAACTGACTAGAGGTGGGAGTGCTGGGTCCCCACGCTGTGCTCTCCTTTTCATCTTCATCACCAGGCACGCACAGAGAGTCTTAGCCCCATGCAGGGAAAGGGTGCTCCTCCTGGCCTCTACTCTCCACCACCAGGATCCACTTTCGAGAAAGTGTTTGGAATATCCTGAGCCAAGACCTAGAGGTTCTGCCTACAGCAGTGGACCAAAGTCAGGGTCACCACATCACATGAAAGCTGACACCTTGGCCTGAGGTTTCTCAGCACTTCACCTATCAACACTGTCCCAGCTGGTCCAGGATGTTTCAATTACCGTTTTCTCAGATCCACAGGGAGCATTCCTTAAATTGAGGTGGACCTTTTGTGTGATCTTGAAATTCATAGCTCTTAAGTGGGAATATCCATTCTTAGTTTAGTTCTTAGTTCTTCCTTTGCCTAAATATTATTCTTCCATCCTGACTCTGAAGCTGCTCATTGGTTCCCAAGGGCAGCAAATGACAGCAGCAGAGGGTGAAGAGTGTAAGTGTTCTACCTGAGGTGGAAAATACACACATGCATAAAACACACACACACACACACACACAAAGTTCTGACCACCAATGGTACTAAAAGCCTACAGAGGGTCAGCTTCCCTTGGTCATCAGTATAAAGTCCCTAATGCAGGTCACTGTCATGACACTGTGTTCTGTCTTCAAACACCCTGGCATGAAACAGGTTCCTATTCACACAATATCTAGCACCATCTCCTCTGATAAACTCTCATAAGTGTTCTTGACCGCTACTCCTGTTTCAGGAGCCCACATTCCACCATACTCCTCATTGTCATATGGCCTTTGTCGTGGAAGAAGATGAAAATTCTCTTGTGTCTTAACTTTAGGTAGGAGAAGAGACCTGGTGCTAACAGAGAGAGCTGGATTGATGGAGTAGAGAACACTCTCAAACTAAAATTTAAAAAATGCAATGATCAAAAGATGGAGAGCCTGGGGCACCTGGGTGGCTCAGTGGGTTAAGCCTCTGCCTTCGGCTCAGGTCATGATCTCAGGGTCCTGGGATGGAGCCCTGCATCGGGCTCTCTGCTCAGCAGTGAGCCTGCTTCCTCCTCTCTCTCTGCCTGCCTCTCTGCCTACTTGTGATCTCTGTCTGTCAAGTAAATAAAAAAATGAAAAATAATTAAAAAAAAAAAGATGGAGAGCCTGAGAATGAATCCAGATCCCATTGTGAACTAGCTGTGTGACCTCAGACATGTTACTGAATCTCTCTGTCCTTCCCAGTTACTGTCTCTTTGAAATGAGGATAATAATAAAAACCTGCCCTACGGGTTATGCTGAAGACTAACAGGCTTTCCATGTAAAGGGCTTGGCAACGTGTCTAGCACAGAATTAGCACCCAGTAAACACTTGCTGAACTTACTACTACTATTATTTAGAAAGTAATATATAGAAAGTAATAGCACCAAGGTTAGGTCTAGCGCTATGTTAGAATGTCTGGGTTCAAGTCCCAGTTCCTCCACTTATTAGTTATACAACCTTGGGCAAGTTTCTCTGTCTCTTTGCCTCATCTGTAACATGAAAATGAAATTTATCTGCCTCATAAAATTGGGAGTTGAAATCAAGTTGGCCAAGTAAAACGTTTGGCATGGTGCCAAGCATGTAGAAAACGTTCAATATATAAAAATCATTATTATTAATAGTACTATTATCATTACTACCAGAACGACTCTCGTAAGTCATTTTCATCATGACTTTCTTCTTTTTGAAGACCCCATACCACCTTGTTCCTGCACTTGTCTTGTTTCCTTGTAAGGCACACGCTGACATCTGTCTCCTAGCCTACATGGAATTTCTTGCCCAATCTGCCTACAGATTGCAGTACAAAAGGAGAGATCCACTTCCTGGGCTCAGAGACCTTTTACTTGTCTCCAACGAGCTTATGTACTTTGGCTAGAAATGTGGGAATGCATTCTCCCTTCTCCTGCCACCTCCAGAACTTACTCTCAGTAAGTTCTCAGTAAGAAAAAAATTTCTTATTTTTAAGGGCAGGATGGGGAGCAAGGAACTGAATGCAAAAGTTTTAGGACTCTCAGTGAGATTTGGCATCCCCAATCCACCAACATGAATGAAATCATCATCCAACCCTACTTCAAATAAAAAAAGCTTCCAGAAATACAGCAAATCTCAAATTCATAGGTGTGAAGTCTTGCTTAATTTTTCACTTAATGTTAAGTGTAAAAACACCTCCAAGCCATACTGGACTAATATATCTCTGTGACCTTACCCAGGCTTTTTGTCCCAGAGCCATATAAATTTCACATTTGCAGTTAATATTCACATGAATTCCAATCCAGATATGTAACATCAAAACAGGAAACCCCTTAGCTAAAGGGAAACCCAGATTCAGGGTGAAAATTCTAAGTCTCTGCTGCTCATGTGTTTCTGTGACAACCCAAAGAGCTATTTTCACAAATCCATTAATTCCACAAACATTTATTGAGCATCTCCTCTGGGCCAATCAGTCATGTACTGGTTGGTTGGGGTATCAACATTATTAAAGCAAGGTCCTGCCTTCAAGGGGCTCATACATAGTCTGTCTAGTGGTAGAGATAGAGGCATAAATAAGTAATGATAACGCAATGTGACAAGTGAAACAATGAGGCGAATAAGATGCCCAGGGCCTTGTGAGCACAGCCTGAGACCATGCACGAATGCTTCCAGGAAGGGATGTTTGCAGAGTATCATGCACGACTGAGAGAGTTGGTGGCACAGGAGGGAGGTGTGGAGCAGCTGTGAGAGCATATTCCAGACAGAGAAAGGGACATGGACATTGGTGCAGAGAAGCAGAGCATAGTGTGTGTGCATAGGACAGAAAATTCAAGATGGGGAGCAGTGTAAGATGAGGCTGGGCAAGTGGGTGGGAGCCAGACCATGGAGAGCCTTGTAGGCTAAGCTAAGGAACATGGACAACATCACACAGGCAATGATAGGCTGTGATGGTTTCAAGGAAGAGGTGGCATGGTGTACCTTGCATCTCAGAAAGACTATTATGAGAGCTCCAGGGCAGGATGCTTTTGAGTGTCCAGTGATAAGACCAGTTACAAGGCAGTAGTTGGAACCCAGTCTGAAAATTTGAGCCTGATTCCTGACCAGTCCCTATTTCTCTGTCTAAACAAGACCTTTGCCTTTAGTCATCAACGCACTTACCATTCACCTATCATTCACAGTGTCCCTACCAGCCTTTTGGTCCTGGCCATGGGCAAGCAAATGTAAGTGACAGCTCCTGTCTGGATCTATGCACCTCCACATGAGCGTAATTCAGCGCTGGAGCCAAAGCTGATGACACACATTAGTTATTACTGTAAGATGGCAATTTGGTGATAAAATATAATATTGTCACTTTCAATATGTACTAGAAGTGATTTACCAGAGCTCATGGGGAGCAACTTAGACGACTGTCTGATTACAATACACAGGATAAATCACCCTCATTTGAGGGTTAAATTATCCCATCTGACAACTCTAGATCAATTTGACAGTTAAAGTCAGGGTCTTCACCTTCCTCCCCAAATCATACTGGTTCCTGTGGGTGAACAATCAAAACAGTAGATAGGCCTTCTCCTTTTTCTTCTGTGGAAATTTCCCATCCTTCACTTAGGATCCAACTGAAGCCCCAGGTCCTCTATGAAGGACCAACTCATTCTCCAGAGTATTACTAGTCTTCACAGTAAATATCTGTCGCCCTGAGGCAGCACTCTGTTGGGACAGTAAGGTCTGGAATAAATGTCCCATGAGAGATAGTCTTCAAGCATGGCTGCTGTGATGGTAAGCTTCATGTGTCAACTTGACTGGGCTAAGGGATACCCAGAGAGCTGGTAAAACAGTATTTTGGGATGTATCTATGAGACTATTTCTGGAAAAAAAGTAGCATCTGATTCAGCAGACTCACCAATGTGAGTGGGCTGCATCCAATCTACCGAGGCCCTAAGTACAACAAAAAGGCAGCAGGAGGGTGAATTCACTCTCTCTGCTTGAGCAAAGACATTCAGCTTCTGCCTTAATACATTGGTTTTATGGCTTTCAGACTCAGATCAGGACATAGACCATTCAGCCCCACCCCATTCCTAATTCTCAGGACTTCAGACTCGGTCTCAGTTATCCCACCAGCTTTCCTGGTTCTCTAGCTTGCAGATGGCAGATTGTGGGACTTCTTGGCTTTTATCATTGTGTGAACCAAGAAATATCCTTTTATATATAGCTGTATATATCCTATGGTTTTGTTCCTCTGGAGAATACTGACTAAAACAGCTGCCAGCACTTCCTCCCCTTCCAGGATACACATGCCATTCTGCACAGTAAGACTTAGAGTCTGATCCCCTGCCCCTTGAATCTAGATTGGCTATGTGACTTGCTTTACCTACAGAAGTGACAGTGTGCCAACTCTAGGCCTAACCCGTAAATGAGAAGGGATGTTTCCACCTGGGGCTCTTGGAATCCAGTCTCCATATAAGAAGTTTGCGCTAAACTCCTGAGTGATAAGAGGCATATGAAAGAGGACCATAGCCTTCTTAGACATCCCTTGTTGGAACTAGGCTAGGATTCCAGCTACATATAACCACATGAGTGACCAGACTGACATTCCATGAAACATAACTGGTTGGCTCACCCTGTCAACCCATAGCCATGAGAAATAACAAATTATTGTCTTTTTAAGCTGCCAAATTTTATAGTAGTTTATTATTAAACAACAGAGAATTGAAGCTGTGATTTCTCCCCAACTAGAATGAAAAGTCCTCGTGGATATACTATGATAATTGGTATTGACTGGGCATTATTCATATGATGGGCATTTTATATAAATGATGTCATTTAATCTACATGAGAATCATGCAAGCTAAGTGTTATTATCCCCATTTGACAAATGGGAAACTGAGGCTGAATGAGGTTATATAACTTGCCCCAATTCATAGAACCAATACTCAGGTCTGTCTGTCTTCAAGGCCTGGGTGTTTAACCACTCTTCCATACTGGAATTCATGGTTCAGAACCAAGTGGGTGGGCATTTTAAAATCACATGGTTATTAAAACAGTGTGGCAATAAGATGTTTCAGCTTTAGAGTCAGACAACACTGGATTCAAATCCCATCCCCAACATGTAAGCCTTGCCTTGCTCTCCTCCCCCACACTTAGGATGGCAACATTTTGATATTAACAAAAAGAGTGGGACTTTTCTATTCTATTTTACAGTATGGTATTTTGTACCCTTTGCTCATGACACGGGTTTCATTGTTTTCTCCTAATCTTCTATTCTTCAATGCTATGACTAGTTTTCTTTGCTACTTTTATGAAAACTGTTTTAACAGCATGTCCCTGGACAAACTGCTGATCTTCCCTGTTATCTATTATTCTTGGCCATAAAATAGATCCCATGACTCCTACCTTTCAGGGTCATGGGGAGGATTAGATCCAATAGTTAGTACAACTAAAGTCTCTGACACATAACAGACACTTCATAAACTGTCCTGGTATTAGTGTTTGCATTAATGTAATTGGGCTGAGTTGGTTAATCTGGAGCAGACTGAAGCTACTTATTTCATGAGGAAGAAAAACACTCCCAGAACTGCCAAAAAATTTTTGGGTGCTACAATCCCCATTTAAAAAGGAAGAAAGTAAAAACTTTCCCAGGTGACTAGACAAAATGTGTTAGTTACAGATCCAACGGTCAGGACAAAGCTCACGGTCATGTACACACCACTTGGATATCAACAAAAAGTACAGGCTAAGGCCTCATTGGGTCACATTCCACTACTGTATTACAGACTTCACTTCTTCCCCTTAACTTGGCCCTATCATTCCCAGAAAAAGCATAAATCTGAAAAAGATAACCAATGACCTCAAACACTACAATAGATGCTGTTGGTGCATCTCCCAGATTCCCTTATCGGGCAGGTGCATGCACTCCCCAACTGCCGCAGGTGTTGACTGCCTATTGGCTCACACCTGCATCCTTGTCTGGAAGATTGTCTTTAGCCAGTGGGAACCACTTAACCTGGAGATGCCTGGCTTAAAGTGACCAGTGAATAAGGCCAGTGACCAAATAATTCAAGGGAATAAAAACTCAATCCCCTTGCCTCAATGTAAGACAAGTTCTGTGGTATGAAGCATATTCTTTGGCTCCCCCATGGGATCAGGCTAGGCTGAGGTTAAATCACACCTTTGCCATCTTCTTCCCTGCCTTTCCTTTTTCCCTCACTTCCTTAGTGGGTTCTCCCAAGAGCACTCTCTCAATAAATAACACACACAAGAATCCCCATCTCAGGCTCTGCTTCTGGGAAGCCTGACTCAAGATAATAATTTTGATGCCTTCAAACAAAGGTAGAAAAAAAAAGTCTTTCATACTCTTAGCAGGTTTCTTGCCCCCATATCAAAGACTTTTGTTTAAATAATAAGTTAGAAACCAAAAATTGGTTAAAAGCGAAACAAAGAAAATAA
This sequence comes from Taxidea taxus jeffersonii, assembly GCA_003697995.1. Taxonomy (NCBI): domain Eukaryota; kingdom Metazoa; phylum Chordata; class Mammalia; order Carnivora; family Mustelidae; genus Taxidea; species Taxidea taxus. The sequence goes on from ML111103.1 coordinate 105,584, forward strand.
GAGACTTCTTGTGATTTGAGATTTAGATAACCATGGAAGGCCACTGTGCTAATTTCCCAACCTCACCAGCACTCTGAAGAGTAATTCCAACAAAGGAGATAATTTACAAATGAAACTATAGAGGACGCATCTCAAGAATTAATATTAGATGATCATACTAGGAAACCACAGGCTTAGTCTATGGAGTCTTCAAAATAGTGACCATTTGGGTTTAAATCTTCACTCTACCATGGGGTGACCTCAGGCTAGTTACTTAACATTTCTCACCTTCATTTCCCCTTTTAAATATGATGATGATATGTCTTTCTAGAGTATGCTTGTAAAGTGTGAATTAATAAGTGCCTGGCACATGGCAAATGCTCAATACTAGCTACTATCTTGGGCCAAACACTGTGTGTATCAGTCAGCATAGGCTCAGTTATGCAACAGCAAAAATGTCCCCGAAATCTCAGTGCCTCAATGTACCAAAAGCCATCCTTCTTCATGCCACATATCCATAACATGTTGACAGGGGGTAGGGAAGCCAGGCATACTGAGAAGCTGCCCTGCTGAATGTTAATGTGACTGTGACTGGGCCAGAAGTCACATATCAGTAATTGAATGTTCTGATCCAGAAGTTATAGACTTGATTTTGGCCCATGACTCATTGGGTGGACTTAGTCACATGGCCCCATCCAACAACGAGGGATCCAGGAAGTGTCACTCCACTATGACCCTAATGAGAAGAGAATTTGGTTTCTGTGAACAGCACTAATATCCCACCACACTACGCTCAACAATTACACATGTCTTCCATTTAAATCTCAACAACCATCCAAAGACATAGGCACTGGAATTAGCTACATTCTAAAATTAAGAATTTGAGGGATAGAGGAGTTAAGTAACTTGCTTAACGCCATACCACTAGCTATGCTAAGGGTTACTTCCCAAATAGAAGTGAAATTGTATGCATACAAAATGTCAGAGTTGGAAAAGGACATTTAAAGTCTATGAAATCTAACATCTCATCCAATGTCATAATCTCTTCTGTAAGTAAAACGCAGAAGCATGAAAGCAGGGTCATCCCTTGAAAAAAGCAACCTGACTGCTACCCCGATCCTATGCTTGAACAGGGGAATCTTGGGAGCCACTGATCTGGTGTATATATATATACATACATGACCAATATAGGGGGCTTCTCCAAAACGAGATGAGGTGCTCTGAGCCTCTATGCTTCCAGGGACTGCCATGCATGGAAGTGACATTTAATTTTTTTAAACTTGTTTTTCATTTTTTTGTTGAAGTATAGTTGACACACAATGTTACATTAGATTCATGTGTACAACACAGTGATTAGATTTGTTACGTTCACCACAAGTATAGCCACTATCTGGGAAATGATGTTTTATATTGTAAAATTCCACAGAGCGGGCACTAACAATGTACAGAATCATAACAGGGCTAGGCTTTACAAGATTTGTCTCAAATCCTTACAGTAACTTTGTGGGCAAGTATTTTACCTACTTTGCTGATCAAGATTCTGTGGTTAGAGATTTAATTCTCTTCCCAAGATAATATGGCTAGTTGGGGCCAGAGCTGGGATTCTAACCCACGTGGCTCTGATCCAGGAACTGTGTTCCATCAGAGGAAAATGTAAGGTCTACTTAACCAGAATACTTCCATTATTCTGTGGTCTGGTACCACTGCTCAAAAAGTACTAAATCCAAAATAAATGCATTAATGACAAGTTAATTTCAGTCACTTATTATCAACGTGTTTAGTATCATAGAGTCATCTATTGAATTGAGAGGAAAACCTCCAAGTTGTTGAGTATTTAAACTAGAGCTCATAGACAGGGAGGAAAAAAGCTGAAACTAATATTGATCAAGTTCTCTACCCTGACCCAAGCTTGTGCTAGTTTTCATATAAAATTATTAAATTTTCATGATTTCTTCATGAAATTGCTATTATCTCTTATCTCTATTTACAGATTAGGACATCTAGACTCAAAAGATTGAGTGAATGCTCCAAAGTCACACAAGAAAGTAGTATAAGCTTTCTCTACCAAGCTGCCTTTCCTAAGTGAGGTAAAGAAATCACTGACAAGAAGTACTTATGGCAAGGGGCATGACTCCCCTTCTAGTAGCTCCCATATATATCCCCGGAGACTGTGTCCAGCAAAGTTTTAATCATTTCAGAGTTAGGTCTCTTATTCATTATCCTTACAGAATGGCTGCCAGAATTCCACATCTTTCAGTTAAGAAGGTTTCTCTTCATCAGCTGAAGCCTCAGACTTTTCTCTTGATTCAAATCCAATGTTCCAACTCAGGCCTCCTGACATCAGCTGCTCCCACCCACATATCTCCCCATATGCTGATACCTAACTAACACCATCTGTAGGACCAAAGATGTTCTGGGTCCCTCTGCTCTGAATAAGAACCCTGACTCAAAAGTGAAGGAACTACAGGGCCACTGAAAAAGCTAATGTATGCTTATAGTATCTTTACCCGTTCCCTCTATCTCCTTGCTCCTAAACCACTTTGACACACTGCTGAGAACAAAGTATATATAGTGAGTGGAAAGAAGGAGAAAAAGAATGGATCTCCAGCATCTTATGGATGCTACCAGCCCTGGAGAGAAAATACTGTCTGAAGGAGCTATGCCATAAATCATCCCTTGAGAAGTTTCCAGCAAAGGATGTCATCGCTTTCCTCTATGGTAAACTGAATTTCCCTGGGGACCCACAGGTTCCCCACTCTCATTCCATCCCTATGTCAATTAGTCTAATATAATAAGTATAACCTGTTTTCCTGGGCACAGTGATTGCTCCAGGAATAAGCAGGCAATTTAGTAGGGTCAATAAAAGAAAAACCCAAGATTCTTTTTCCGATTACTCAGGAAAGGAGCTCTTCTATCACCCTCCTCACCACCCAGCTGAGACAGAAGCTAGGCAGATTGAGGTTTGGAGCTGCTGCATTAATCCTGTGATCATGAGGTGAGAGAACAGAACTAAGTTGAAAGATGAGAACATGAAGCCTGGCAAGATCACATGAGACTCTGCATCAAGCTGTACCTCAATCCAGAACAACCCCTAGATTTTCTCCTTATGGACTCCACCAAAATTCCCTTTTGGCTTAAAGCAGTTTGGGTTGAGTTTCTAGTCACTTATGATCAAAACAGTCCTGAAAGGGGATCATAAGTATAAATAGTTTTGGGGTCACAGTGCCCAGCGGAAATAGTAAAGTTTGAGGTCTACCTTCCCAACAACCTCCCTCCATCTGTGTACCATTTTGTTGCCTTTCAGCCTTTTGACTAGAACTAGTTCTGGGAAAACCAACAAACCAGCCCAAATAATATCAAGTGTCTCTGCTTCCTCCCATCTCAGGTGTCAAATGTTTGATGATAAATTCATATCACGATGTTAGCGATTTCTGTCCCTTCAGAGAAATATCTAAATTTGATCAGAGGTAGAGGGTGATGTACTATTCAAAGGAAACACAAAGGGCATGTAGGGTGAAGGTAAGTTACAACCAGTAGAGGTGTTCAGGTACGTGAACCTCCCTGACCACAGCTCTTTTCTCTCTGCTCTCATGTGTCTTGTATATAATAGCTCTGCCACTGTAGGCTAAGCACTTCACAGCTGTGTGTCCTAGGTTCCTCACCTATAAAATATGGATACGAATCTTGTAGAGTTGTGACAATGCCATGATGCAGGCATGTAGGGCCCATAGAACAGTGCTTGGCATAGAGTGAACACTGTGGATGTCAGGTCCTAGTCTCCACATTCTTCGGATGGACATTACCATCCAGACTGTACACTCCTGGGCAATGAGCTGACTTAACTTTTCTTTGTGTTTATAGCAACCAGTCCAGTGTCTCGATCCAGAAGTATTTACTGAATGGCCCTTGGCAGGGGTGCTATAAAGAGATTCATGTATATGTGTTCCATCCTATGGTATTATGAATGGATTTCTAAGGATGGAAATTCAAGCCCTGAAGTAGGATATTGCAGGAGAGATTCTTGGGCAAGGCATCCATCCTCCCTTGGGTGGTGTCTATTAATAGCTGAGAAACAAACCAGTTGGGTGGGACAGTCATTTAGGAATAATCCTCAACCTAAGATGGAATCCCAACTCACTCTACCAGAAACCTCCATCCTCAACCTGCCTTATGTCTTTGACTCAATGTTTCTTCATTCCTCCAGCATGCAAGGGGAGACCCACCAGGAATTCTTTCCCCTTCCTGCCTTGAGAACTGTCACATTCATGAGAATTTTCTGAGCAGATACTTGTCTTGTAGCATCCTAGAGTCAGCTTCCTAGAGAGACCTACAGGATAGACTTATTCTTCAGTCCCTAGGCTGCCGTCGAATCAATAGAGAGTTGTGAGCTGTCAGCTAGGTGTTTCTGTCTTCAGGGGGAAAGAACCTTGAGCAAAGATACTTATAAAGGAAAATCTGTTACAAGGCAAACGAGGGCAGGAAGGCCATTCAGATGGAGAAAGAGATTCACCACCACAGCATTTTCATGTGTTAAATCTCTCTTGCATGTGGATGCACTAGTCCCATGCAGTGTTAACAATTTCTTCTATTATCTTCTTGTCCTGACATATGCTTGGGAGATCAGAAGTGTAAACAGGTAATTCAGTTGGATGAGTAAATTGCCTCTCCTCCCTGCCAAGCTGTTAAGCAAGCACTTCTAACATTGCATAGGCTTAGATCAGGTTTCCCAGAGGCTGGCTAAATGAGGATGGTGAAACGAGACCTCAGAGGATCAGGGAAGGGTATGGCATCTCCCCCAAGACATGGGAAGACTTGTGGATGGTCTTCACTTTGGAAAGCTGACATGAACTTCTTAAACATCTACATAAAATGGAAATAGGTAACTTCAGAAACATAAGTTGGTGGCCAGATGACCCAATTTTTCCCATAACTATTCCTAGAAATTCCTAGAAACATCAACCATGCTCATCTCACAAACAGGAGAGGTTTGGAAACTTAGGGCCTAAATAAATGTTTCACTAAATTTCATCTGCCTCATTATCTCATTCCTCATTTGTTCGACAACTATTTACTGAGCACTTCTTTATGCCATGCACAGTGAAGCAGCATTATCAGAGTCCAGTGAGGGACAAGGGAACACTGGCGATGACAGGACAGTATGGACTTAAGGGGGATTTGGAAATAAAATCAAGAGGACTTTGTTGACTGATGGGATGTGTAAAGGCAGCATAGAGAGGCTGAACCGCAGAAATAAGAGTAAAAAACATGGAAGTTAGGATTATTCTCAAGTATAACTGGGCGTGGTGTGGCATTACTTACAGAGGAATACAGCATAGATGGAGGAAAGTTCAAAGGATGATTGTAGTATGGAGCTCAAGGGTCAATGCTCAGGATTCCCAATGTCTTCTGAATCCTGGCTATAATTCTATCAACCATCAAGTCACTTTTGTAGCCCTTTGCACCTGCTAAATCCAATTTTACTCAAATAAAGCAGAGCTGGACTTCCAAAGCATAGCCCTGGATTTCTCTGCTAGAGTAACAAGGCATGAATGTAAAATAATTCTACCTGTGGAAGGAAGAGAGGAAAAACTCTGTTGGGGGCTTACTAGCAGTCAGGTATGCTGTTTTCTACTTTCCTGTGTGATCCTCACACACCTGGAAGGAGTACTGACCCCCACCTTACAGATAAGACTGAGACTCAGAAATTAAAATAACTTGGGAAAAAAGTTAAATAAGGAATAGTGGGTATAGAGCCCAGACCAAACTCTTGTCTCCTGATTCCTCCTAGGACAGTATTCTTTCTTATGACCCATACTGCTTTTCTGAGAAATAAAAAGACACATGAGCTCTGTGTTTTGATGGGCCAAACATGGAACTTCCTACCCATGACTTCAGCATGTACCCCTAGATGCATAAGCCTCTTGAGTAAATGTAGGCATTTGTTGGTACAGGGTTAGTGAAACAACAAATGTTGTATCCCACTAGAGCTATTGAACAGGATTCTAATCCCTGAGACCCTCTCTCTGTCTCAGTGCACCTTGCTTTAACCCTGAGCAGCTGGTGATCTTTCAAACCCAGGTTATACTGGACGGGGTGGCCAGGAGCCAACATCAATACATCACTAAGTTTTTGCAGGCTCAGAGCACAGGTGGGGAATTAGGGAACCACCGGGGGACGGACTACCACCCATTTCCATGGATATGACTCCACACTACTAGGTGTACTCATTTCTGCCTCATTACTGTAAGACTTCCCACCTCTAGCCCCTGAGTGTAGGAGGGAACTATCAAGTTGCAGCACTATGGCTCCAAGGGTCAGAAGGCATTGGTAAGAAGTCATAATTGGCTGTTGGCCATCTGGATGTCTTCTTTGCAGAAATGTCTGTTCATGTCCTCTGCCCATTTCTTGATTGGATTATTTGTTCTTTGGGTGTTGAGTTTGCTAAGCTCTTTATAGATTTTGGATACTAGCCCTTTATCTGATATGTCGTTTGCAAATATCTTCTCCCATTCTGTCAGTTGTCTTTTGGTTTTGTTGACTTTTTCCTTTGCTGTGCAAAAGCTTTTGATCTTGATGAAGTCCCAATAGTTCATTTTTTCCCTTGCTTCCCTTGCCCTTGGCGTTGTTCCTAGGAAGTTTATAGTAGCAATGTCCACAATAGCCAAGTTATGGAAAGAACCTAGATGTCCATCAACAGATGAATGGATAAAGATGTGGTATATATATACAATGGAATGCTATGCAGCCATCAAAAGAAATGAAATCTTACCATTTGCGATGACATGGATGGAACTAGAGCGTATTATGCTTAGCGAAATAAGTCAACTGGAGAAAGACAACTATCACATGATCTCCCTGATATGAGGAAGTGGAGATGCAACGGGGTCGGGGTTAAGGTGGTAGGAAAAGAAAAAAATGAAACAAGATGGGATTGGGAGGGAGACAAACCGAAAGAGACTCTTAATGTCATAAAACAAACTGAGGGGTGTGGGGGGGGAAAGGGGTTGGGAGAGGGGGGTGGGGTTACATTATAAGTTTAAATAAAAAAGCTTAAAAAAAAAAAGAAGTCATAATTGGCAAAAACAGAGTTGCAGAGCTGGTATCTTGACTCCTGACCCAAACCCACCCACCCTCTCACCAATGCTCCCTTGCTTTTCTAAACCCACTGTTAGAGGATGCTGGTGGGCTATCAAGCTTCTATTCTCCCTTCTCCCACCCTGATTTTCCTCTCAGGAATTTGCCTTTCTGCTAGTTTTACCTATATAGTCGGAAGGAAGGTATCTCCTGTTTTGCCCGGTCAGAGTTGGGTCCAATGAGATAAAGTGAGCTCAGGACTATGCAGGGGCCTGAAACTCCTGCAGTCATCCTTCTGCCAGGAAGGGAGGGTGCAGAGGGCAATGGGCAGATCCTGAGGATAAAGCTAACACAGTAGGAGACAACAGAAGACAGAAAGACCCTTAGTGACATTATCTGATCTTCTCAACTACATGAATCAGTATACCCTCTTTTTTGTTTAAGCCCATGATGCTTCTTTGTCATCTGCTCATCCTTCAATGCCCACCGTAATTTCTACTCCCCCATGAGCCTTCCCTAACCAAACTTTCCAGCCCTTAGTATGTCTTACAAAAGAGTCTTTTCTGAACATGTTTTTCCTTATAATGTACACTGCCACTGGAATAAGCCCATACTTTGAAGCAAACAGAATTTCAATTATGATTTATCTACTCACTAGCTGTGCAATCCTAGGCAAGGTGCTTAAAATGTGAATCTCAGTTTCCTCATTTGTGAATTGGGATAAAGCTCTTTTTCCTCCCAAGAGAAATAAGTGAAATAATGGAACAGCACCTCTGTGTAGGTAGCAGAGTAAACTACCTGGGGAATGGAACCCCTGTGGTTAACTGCCAAGTACTGCAAGAACTCCATATCCCACATATAACAGACATTAAGTCAATATTTCTGTGCAAGCTGAGTGAATGCATGTGTCCCTCCCCCAGCTCCAGGTCAGAACCTGGGAATATTAGCTTAGCCAAGTCAACCCAGCATGTAAAGCATCTGTCCACAATCCTCTTGGCACTCAGCCAGGTTCCCAGACCTGGCAGTTGCAGGAATTCATCAGCATACCCGGATTCCCCCTCCCTGTCTCCAGCACCCACTCTAAGGGCAATTCAAACTCTAGGCAGCCTGTGCTTTATGTAAACTGCAGCCGGTGACAAACACACTGAGTCAGGGGGAAGTGATCAGCAATAATAGAATATTTTAGTAGCCGGGAAAATAATAGAATATTTTATTAGGCAGGATGGGAAGGGAGACCATGCTCTTTCCATTTCAGATTCAAATAGGGAGAGAAAAAGTAAGCAAAGGACCCTGTGGCTCTGAAAGATCAGCCCAGCCTAAGGAATGAGAAGAACCACCCAATTATGGGCTTTATCGCCTCCCAAGTGCACAATGTTCAACCAACCCTCCATGTATCACTTAGTCACTTGTGTTACTGTTACCTAGCCTTTTCTAGTTTTACCTCACGGGACTCTGAAAGAACAACACCAGAGCATCTGTTTATTTTGCTTCTTGTTTGCAATATTAGGTATGAGGTTGGTAGAAGAGAAGACTAAAACAAATGCTTAAATTAAAAATTGGTTACTCTTGTATTTCAGTTATCTGTAGGCCATGTCACTGCAGAACACAGAAGACTGACCTTTGAATGAAGCCTTGTCACCTGCCATTTTTATCTCAAATGGTGCTAATTTGCATTATTCTGTATTATAGGCTGCCTGAAATTCTCTTGGAACTAGGTGGTTAATAAATGAGAGAGAGACAGAGAGAAATAAATAAATGGATGGACAGATGGATGGATGGATGGATGGATGGATAGGCAGGCGGGCTCTATGTTTGTGTGTCCCTGTTCAATGATTCTATTCAAGGACATTCTGCTATTCAACAAAATTTGTATCTTCATAATTTATGCACCAATCAGCATTAACCTCTCTTATTAACCCATTTTGTTATTCTATGAAGCCAGTATATCAATCTGAGCTCACTCAAAAAAAGCACACATGTTGGTAATAATATTTAATCAATATGCATGTATCATGAATCGACCTGATCCATGCACTGAAATGAACAAGGCACAGTCCCTTGGTCTCTTGAGCCCATCACTACCACCCTAATAATCATCTCCAGAGTATGTTAGGATTTCTTCCAAACTCCTGAGTAGTAGGACATTGACTTTCCCCATTGTAATTTCCTACTCCCTCATTCCTATGCCTTGCCTGGACATTCCCTCACCCCCAAGAAAGCCAACTCAGGTGCCTCTGGAAATTGGGAGGCTGCAGACAACATCTGGTGCACCAGGGGAATGTGTTTGTCTCAGCCCAGTTCAAAATAGTATCTGACAAGCCTGAATCACACAAGTTCTGAAAAACTCACAAGAAATAACCTAAGAAATCTATAGCTGCCTCCTCCAATTTCACTCCCTGTCTGGCTGCTTATTGACTTCTGCAGCCTGTATTGACAGTGTGCAACCCTGCTTCTGTCTGCCTGCTCCCATGCAGTGGTAAGTAAAGCAGCAAAAAAAAAAAAAAAAAAAAAGGAAAATAGAGAAAATCACAGCTGTAACTCATGCCAAAGACCCTGTTCTGGAGTCAGGCACCAGGCTACAAGCAAAATTTCTAACAAAAATGAGAGATTTATTAGGGAGAAAATGCCTGAATCCCCTTCCCTTCCTTTTGCTCATCCCCTAAGGGCCACGTAGTTAATTTGGCTTCTTCAAACCTCTGCTCCACATTTAAGCTTCCAAATACTATCACTTTTGTACCAATAAAATATGTCCAATGTAAGGGAATGGGGTATAGCCCACCCCCACCACAGCTCACATACATTTTTTTTAAAGGTGACCTGAAAGACTTACCTGTCAAGCTTGAATTAATTTCACTGCAGAAATGGAAATTCAGGGTGCATGCCTCTGGGAAAACACAACCTCAGGGTGCAGAAACAGCGAAGAGAGGGACCACCACATTCCCTAAGCCCTCCAGTCCTGTGTTTCTCCCGGAGCAATTGATAATCTCACTAACACCTACAAGAGTGTGCAGGAAACTGCCTTCCTAACACCGCCCTCGGTGTTCGTGATTTTGCAACTCTCTCACCCTTCAAATCTTAGTGCAGCACTGGCAATTAGAAACCTGCACACATCTGGGGCCCAGGATAGTGTGTTTTTTGCATACATTGGGAGCTTCAGCCAGCAAAGGGGACTCTCAGCAGCCTCATCTTCTCTCAGGGGATTTATCTGAATCTGCAGATTGTGTCATGCCAAAACTATCTCCTTGCTCAGTGTGAATCACTGACTCAGGAAGTCACATGGACCCAAGATTCCCAGAATGCGAGCTCTGTTCTGGGAAATACCGGGGATATCTACTCTCCTATTAGCCACAACCTTTAAATAACTACTTTGATCAGAATGCATGACTAGAGAGGACATTATGAAGCCAAGTTGCTATTGCAGTGAGCAGAAAAGAAGTTATAGCAAAAACCAGCATTCTTTCTACAGCAAACTGTTCCCTGGGGCCCCTTCTTAATATTGGCTCGTTAACAGTTTCAAGGCAGCAGCAAACATATGGAATATTCTAGAATAAATGCAGGGGTCTTGAAATCCCCTTGTTTCAGACCTATGACATGGCTTTCCTAAATCCCTAACCAAACTCAAGGGTTGGCTGAGCCACCCAAGGATATTTTGGAACGAATCTGTCATTTCTTTGCTCCTACCTTAGACAAGAAGCAGAAATTAGGAGATAGGATGCTATATATGGATTTGCCATCTTGTGATGCTAACAAATACAGACTCAGTTATTACCCAAACCTGTCACAGGGAAAAAAGCATCATTTTTATTACTTGTTATTAATAGTGCTAACATAATATTAATAATAGAAGCAGTTAGCTTTTATTATGTTGCAGAACAGATACTGTTCATATAACTTTTCATGTATTATCATATTCGATATATTCCAACAATGTTATGACTTGTGTGTGACTAGTATTCTCTGCATTTTAGAAACAAGGATACCTGGTATTGGAGATACTAAGTAACCTTCCCACAGTCATATGATTAAAGGTAGTTGCAGGACTGAAATCCAGACCCATCTAACTTCAGAACAGGTGACTTCAACATCTCTGTTCTACCACACCAAGTAGACACTCAGAGTGAATGCTAAATCATTTATATCTTTCATATTCGAAATCTGTGACCATATATGAACAACTTACCTTCAAGATACTCTTCTGCTATATAAAAAGAGTTTGTTAAAAAATATCATATGCTCATGATCTCCCAGAGAACAATCTAGTTACTTAAAAGAGGAGACTGCTTTAAAGCACTTTGCACAGTACATACTTGCTTATAATTCATGTAAATATAAGCTTCCAAAGAATTATTACATATTCAATAAAGCAGACCCACAAATCTACTTAATAAATCATTGTTCTGATACTGAATGTTCTTGAATGTCATTTTTTAACATTCTAAGTAATCTACTTATTCTGACTTTTCACCAACCTAGACTTCTCTTGTTATCAAATCATAAAAGTATGCTGGCAGACTTTTCTTCATAGATGTTAGCTTATTAATACTCATAATATCCTCAGGGCACACAGAAAGTACCATTTCCTTCATCTTATCAATATTCAGAAGAATATGCATAGACCCTATGCAGTGGTGCATGGTACACAATGTGTGATGTATAATAAACTACACGATTCAGACCAGTTCATCATCCATTCAGTGATTCATCGCTTACTATGTTCAGTCAGGTTGAAACACCATTTTAAAGAGTACAATAATTCACTCTGTAAAGTCACGTGACTTTGGAATACAGCAAACCTGGGATCAAATCCAGGTTCTGCAATTTACTAGTTTGATCTGTTCCAGGCATTCAAGATTACCAAAACCAGTTATTTATAAACTAATGATTACGTTCCTCTGTCATGTATTCAGCAGATTATGTCAAAGAGTGAAGTGGGAGCTGTAGATTTAACCCTCATATGGATCAGTTAGCTTCATATGAGTTAGAAAGTGGTCCTTTGGCAGACATTGGCTATTTGTGCAAGTAAAGACATATAGCATCTGCTTTGATCAGAAAAATTTGAGGGAAGGTTCAATGGGGAGAGTATCTTCACTTTGGAGACAGAGACCAACATTTACACATGAAATCCATAATTTAGGAAATCATGAGATTTTATTAAATCATGTCTGTAAGGCATCATGCACCCTCCAGGGGAAGAATATGTAAAATGCCTTCAAGACCCTTCATTAGTTCACTGGAATCCAAGCCCTTTGAGGATTCTTAGGTCCATGTATTTTTGTAGTACCTTTTCCTGTGTCTGTAATTCCCAAGAAACAAACTAAATACTTGGGGGTTAACAGACTGACAGCTAGGCAACATTTCTATAAAAGAGTCCCATAAAGCTCAAGAAGGGAAACCGTTGCCTGTTGGAAGTGGGGAGTGGGGAAGGGAATATTAAGTCATAAAAACAGAACCAGTAAAAATACCATCGGATAAAGGAAGACAAGACTATTCAGACTTTCTTTAGAGGTCATTGAAATTTTCAAACTTAATCTTCCTGCCTTTTACCTATTGCATTAGGGACGGAACAGATTGTTGGGGGGGGGGTGGCGCGGATAACTACTACTTTGGGCTCCAAGGTCAACTCATAATGGGAGACAGCTATGTTTTTCCTATTTCTGAGAGATATCCTCTTAAAAGAAAAAAGTATTTTTTTCTACCATGGCTGCACCATCTTCTTTCGATATTCCTACTAGAACAAAGTAAAGTGTTTTGCAGTTATTTCTCTGCAAATACTCAAAGTTGAGAGAAAAGGAAAATAATGAAACTCAAAAGAGCCAATTACTGATTTATTTTCTGTCCCTTATGCCTTAAAAGTAAATAACAATGAATACAGTATAGATGAAAGGTCCCAGAAAACTGCCCCTGGTTTTAATAATTCTAGTTTCCCTCTGAAACTGTTAGCATCTTGAGGGAATGGCCTCCATTCAGCTTTGCACTTTTCCAGAAAACTTGTTCGACTGTTCCACAAACAGGGCAATTCAGTGGCTAGAGGTAGCACTGACACAAGCAAGTGAACACCATGACAGTGCTGTGTACTTTCCAAGAATCCAATCAGACTACAGTGATAGCAAATACAAATCACTGTTAGAAATAACCAATGCACAGCCAGTTATTAAGGCCCAGCTAAGCATGGGTTCACAAGACAGCAGTTAAAAGTTTGAGAAAATGTGATAGGACTGGTCAGAGAAGTTGGATCCTGGTATAAAAATTAATGAAAACAGAAGATTCAAGACCAGTAGAAATAGTAAGACAGATGGAAAATCCTTTCCCACTAAGCCAGAAAACATCAGGGAGAGTCCAGTACCTTGGCCAGCTCCCTGGAGTCCTGAGTCCTTAAAGTCTGTCTATAATCAACCATCAAATGATCAATCATTTATCATACTTTTGTCAAGTATTTTGGCACTTTCAAGACAAATGCACAGACTTCCACCTCAAGGAACTAGACATACCTGTTCCTATTCCTCCTGTTAAATATGACTAAAAACTCTAGACATTACATATAAAATAAACATAAAAACACTGACAGGTGATAGAAGGTATACTGACTAGGGACCTCAGAACCTAAAGAACAACATTTTAGTAAATTTCCTGAGTTTTCTTTCTTATCTCATATATCTCAGACCAGATGTTGGAGAAACTGGACATAAAAACACCATGGGTTGCAACTGAAAAAAAGATCCATCAAAAGCCTGCTATCTTTAACCAGAGAATCCGGGAAGGTCTAGGAAGGCAGAAAACTTTTACAAAGTAATCTCTGTACTCCAGCCAAATGCCACAGAAAAAAAGTGTCGTCCCACCCTTACCCAGACCAACAAAGATCAAGTTGGAAACCTAAATTTCTATTCTTGTCAGGCTCTACTGAGATATCTTAACTTTCTCACCTGTGTGGCGTGCAGGCCAAGTGCAAGTAAGGACTTTCATCTCAGCCAAGCAATAACAAAAACTCCCACTTGCAGGATGTCAATTGAGAACACATGTGGAGTCTGGCGGTAACAAGGCACCACTGTCCATCCCTTCTGAGTTTATATCAGAGGAGGCCTTTTACCACCCCCCAGAGGTAATGAAGCAATACCTTCACTACCATCATGCTATTTAAGAAGGCCACTTGGGGAGGAGTAACAAAGCATTCCTACAACTCCCAGATAGGAAGCTATCAGTGGAGGGCTAGTTCGGTCTCTGAACTCTGCACAGGAATAATAAGTCCATCCTCAGGAATTAATGACAAATAGGGAACTTACATTTCTACCAAGGTCAGACAGTAAGGAGTAACTCCCCCACCCTCTTTTCCCTGACAGCAATGTCAGCCAAAGCAAGGTAAAACAGAAAGTTTGAATAAGACCCAGAGTCTTAATAATCTAACCAAAATGTTCATATTTCAACTAAAGATCACAAGTCATAGCAAGAACCAAGATGATCTCAAAATGAATGCAAAGAGAGAACCAACAGAGGCCAACAGTAAGATGACAGAGATGTTAGAATGATCTAACCAAGAGTTTAAAATGGCCACCATACAAGTGTTTTAGTAAGCATTAATGAATATACTTGAAACAAATGAAACAAGAGTCTCAGCAAAGACATAGAAGTATCAGCAAATAGATAGTATAAATAAGAGCAAAATGAAAAAAAGAACAAAATGGATATTTTAGCACTGAAAAACAAAATAACCAAGATGAAAAACTCAGTGGATGGGCACAATAGCAGAATAAAGGACACAGAGGGAAAATTTTGGTGAATTGGAAGATAGAACAGGAGAAATTACCTAATCTGAACAATAAAGAGAGAAGGCACAGGAAAAAAAAAACCAAACAAACAAACAAACAAAAACAGAGCCAGAAGGACCTATGGACTATAACAAAAGATTTAATATTTATGCCATCAAAATCTCAGAAGGAGAGAAGAAAGAAGGCATGCCTAAAGAAGTACTCAAAGAAATAATGACTTAAAACTTCCCAAACTGGTAAGAGATATTAACCTACAGATTCGAGAAGATAACTGAACCGCAAGCAGATTAAATTTTTTAAAAATCCATACCATGACATATGCAACAGACTGACTTGGTGTCCCCCCAAATTCCTATGTTGAAGTCTCAACCCCCAATATAACTGTATTTAGAGATAAGGATTTTAAGAGATAACTAGATTAAATGGGGTCATAATTCCATAGGATTGTGGCCTTATAAGAAGAGGAAGAGAGAGAGAGGGATCTCTCTCTCTGTGTACTGCCATCTGAGTACACAGCAGGAAGGTGGCCATCTGCAAGCTAGGAAGAAAGCTCTTACCAGAACCCAACCATCCTGACACCCTGATCTCAGATTTCTAGTCTCCAGAGCCATAAGGAAACTGCTCAGTGGGGAGCCTGCTTCCCCCTCTCCTTCTCTGCCTGCCTCTCTGCCTACTTGTGATCTCTATCAAATAAATAAATAAAATCTTGATGAAGTCCCAATAGTTCATTTTTTCCCTTGCTTCCCTTGCCTTTGGCGTTGTTCCTAGGAAGAAGTTGCTGCGGTTGAGGTCAAAGAGGTTGCTGCCTGTGTTCTCCTCAAGGATTTTGATGGATTCCTTTCTCACGTTGAGGTCCTTCATCCATTTTGAGTCTATTTTCATGTGTGGTGTAAGGAAATGGTCCAATTTCATTTTTCTGCATGTGGCTGTCCAATTTTCCCAACACCATTTGTTGAAGAGGCTGTCTTTTTTCCATTGGATGTTCTTTCCTGCTTTATCGAAGATTAGTTGACCATAGAGTTGAGGGTCTATTTCTGGGCTCTCTATTCTGTTCCATTGATCTATGTGTCTGTTTTTGTGCCAGTACCATACTGTCTTAATGATGACAGCTTTGTAGTAGAGCTTGAAGTCGGGAATTGTGATGCCACCAACTTTGGTTTTCTTTTTCAATATTCCTTTGGCTATTCGAGGTCTTTTCTGGTTCCATATAAATTTTAGGATTATTTGTTCCATTTCTTTGAAAAAATTGGATGGGATTTTGATAGGCATTGCATTAAATGTGTAGATAGCTTTAGAGAGCATAGACATTTTCACAATATTTATTCTTCCAATCCATGAGCATGGAACATTTTTCCATTTCTTTGTGTCTTCCTCAATTTCTTTCATGAGTACTTTATAGTTCTCTGAGTATAGATTCTTTGCCTCTTTGGTTAGGTTTATTCCTAGGCATCTTATGGTTTTGGGTGTAATTGTAAATGGGATTGACTCCTTAATTTCTCTTTCTTCTGTCTTGTTGTTGGTGTAAAGAAATGCAACTGATTTCTGTGCATTGATTTTATATCCTGACACTTTACTGAATTCCTGTACAAGCTCTAGCAGTTTTGGAGTGGAGCCTTTAGCAAACTCAACACCCAAAGAACAAATAATCCAATCAAGAAATGGGCAGAGGACATGAACAGACATTTCTGCAAAGAAGACATCCAGATGGCCAACAGACACATGAAAAAGTGCTCCACATCACTGGGCATCAGGGAAATACAAATCAAAACCACAATGAGATACCACCTCACACCAGTCAGAATGGCTAAAATGAACAAGTCAGGAAATGACAGATGCTGGCAAGGATGTGGAGAAAGGGGAACCCTCCTACACTGTTGGTGGGAATGCAAGCTGGTGCAACCACTCTGGAAAACAGCATGGAGGTTCCTCAAAAAATTGAAAATAGAGCTACCTTATGACCCAGCAATTGCAATACTGGGTATTTACCCTAAAGATACAAACGTAGTGATCCAAAGGGGCACATGTACCCGAATGTTTATAGCAGCAATGTCCACAATAGCCAAGTTATGGAAAGAACCTAGATGTCCATCAACAGATGAATGGATAAAGAAGAGGGGGTATATATATACAATGGAATACTATGCAGCCATCAAAAGAAATGAAATCTTACCATTTTCGACAACATGGATGGAACTAGAGTGTATTATGCTTAGCGAAATAAGTCAACTGGAGAAAGACAACTATCACATGATCTCCCTGATATGAGGAAGTGGAGACGCAACGGGGGTGGGAGTTAAGGTGGTAGGAAAAGTAAAAATGAAACAAGATGGGATCGGGAGGGAGACAAACCAAAAGAGACTCTTAATGTCATAAAACAAACTGAGGGGGGTGGGAGGAAGAGGGGTTGGGAGAGGGTGGTGGTGTTACATTATATGTTTAAATAAAGCTTAAATAAAAAAATAAAAAACAAATAAATAAATAAATAAAATCTTAAAAAAAAAAAGAATTTAAAAAAATCAAATAATACCTTAAGCTGAAGGAAAATAAAAATACAACATATCAAAATTTGTGGCAGAGTTAAAGCCATGCCAAGGGGGAAATTTATAGCATTAAATATAAGAAAAAAAGAAAAGAAAAAAAGGGGAAAAATCTCAAATCAATCATCTAAGTTCACATCTCAAGAACCTAAAAAAAGAACAAAATAAATCCAAAGCAAGGAGGAGAATGAAGAAAAACAAGAGTAACAACTAATAAAAATAAAATAGAAAAACAACATAGAAAAACAATGAAACAGATGTTTCCTTAAAAAGATCAATGAAATTGGAAAAACCTCTTGCCAAGACTGAGAAAAAGAAAAAGAGAGAAGACATAAATTATCAATCAGGAATGGAACAAGATGTCTCTATAGACCTTATGCACCTCAAATGATAAAGGAATACTGAAAATATTCTATATACATAAATTTGGCAACTTAAATGAAATGAACCAGTTCTTCTGAAAACACTATCACAAGATCATTTGAATAGTCACTTAACTACTAAGGAAAATGAATCAATAATTAAAATATTTCCCTAAATGAAACCTCCAGCCTCAGATAGCTGCACTAGAGAATTCTACCAAAAACTTAAAGAATTAACACTAGTTCTATAGAATACCTTCCTGAAACAAAAGAAGAAAAGAATATTTCAATTCATTTTATTTTTTTAATTTTTATTTTAGCTAGTATTATTTTGATACCAAAATAAGATGAAGATAATACCAAAAAAAACCCAACTACAGCTCAGTATCCTTTATGAATATAAATACAAAAATCCTCAACAAAATATTAGCAAATAGAATTTAGCCATATATGTAAAGATTTATACACAATGATGAGCTAGAGTTTATTCCAAGAAGGCAAGATTGGTTCAATATTAAAAAATGTGTATCAGTATAATCCAGAATGTTCCCAGGCTAACAAAGAAAAGCCACATGATCCTATCAATTAATGCAGAAAAAGTATTTGACAGAATTTAACACTATTTCATGATTTTTTAAAAAACTCTCAGAAAAATTAGAATAAAGAAAAAAATCTATTCTCTTGAGAGAAAAACCCTTGATACAAAACCCTTAATACAAAAACCCTACAACTAACAATGGTAGATAATGCTTTCCCTTTAAGATCAAGAACAGGGCAAGGATGTTCTTATTTAACATGACATTGAAAATTCTTGCCAGTATAAAATAAGGCAAGAAAAAAAAAAAGAATATGCATATAGAATTGAAGGAAGAAATAAAACTATCCTAATTACAGATGACTTCCCCCATAGAAAATCCCAAATACACACACACACACAAACACACATACACATACAAGCACATACCCCTAAAACTACTATGTGAGTTCATGCAAGATAAACATACAAAAGTCTATTATATTTCTATATAATTATAATATAATTTCTATATAATATTTCTACAATATACATGTGTACACCAAATTAAAAAGATAATATGATTATTATACAATGGGGAAAAGACATTCTTTTCAATAAAAAGTGTTGGGAAAATAGGACATCTACATGTAAAAAAATGAAAATGGGCCACTTTCTAAACCTACACACAAAAACAAACTCAAAATGGATTAAAGACCTAAAATCACAAAAATCCTAGAAGAGAGACCAGGCAGTAATTTTTCTGACATCGGCTATAGCAACATTTTTCTAGATATGTCTCCTCAGGCAAGGGAAACAAGAGCAAAAATAAACTATTAGGTCTACAACAAAATAAAAAGCTTTTGCACAGTGAAGGAAACCATCAGCAAAATGAAGAGGCAGTCTACTAAAGAGGAGAACACATTTTCAAATGTTATATCCAGTAAGGGATTAATATCCAAAATATATAAAGAACTTTCAACTCAATACCAAAACAACAAATAGTCAGATTATCAAATGGGCAGACTACCTGAATAGACATTTCTCCAACGAAGACATATAGATGGCAACAGATACATGGAAAGTTGCTCAACATTATTCATCATCAGAGAAATGCAAATCAAACCAAAACCACAATGAGATATTACCTTACACCAGTTAGAATAGGTAAAATCAAATGATAAGAAATAGCAAGGTTTGGCAAGGATGTGGAGAAAAAGGAACCGTTGGTGGGAATGTAAATCAGTATAGCCAATATGGAAAGCAGTATGGAGGTTCCTCAAAAAATTAAAAACAGAAATACCATATGATCCAATAATTCCACTATTGGGTATTTAACCAAAGAAAATGAAAACATTAATTCAAAAAAGATGCTATTCACTCCTAAGTTTACTGCAGCACTATTTACAATAACCAAAATATAGAAGCAACCTAAATGTCCATCAGTTGACAATGGCTAAGGAAGATGTGGTGCGTGTGTGTGTGTGTGTGTGTGTGTGTGTGTGTGTGTGTGTGTGTGTATACACACAATGGAATATTATGTAGCCATTTATAAAGGATGAGATTTTGCCATTTGAGACAACATGGATGGACCTACAGGGTATTATGCTAAGTGAAATAAGTCAGATTTAAAAGGACAAATGCCATATGATTCTGCTCATAAATGGAATTAAAAAATGAATAAACAAACAAAAATCAGAATCAGACTTATAAATATAGAGAACAAACTAATGGTTGCCAGAAGGGAGGGGGAGGATGGCTGGGCAAAAATGGGTGAAGGGGAGAGATAGAGAACTAACAGGCCTCCAGTTGTGGCATGAATAAGTCACAGGAATAAAAGTCACAGCATAAGAAATACAGTCAATGATATTGTAATAGTGATATAATGGGACAGATGATAGCTACACTTGTGCTGAACATAGCATAATGTATGAATTTGTCAAATTACCAAGTTGGACACCAGAAACTAATGTAACATTGTGTGCCAACTATTCTCAAATGAAAAAATTGGCAAGAGTTTCTCTCCAAGAAGAGGAAAGATAACACAATTTACAATTGCTCAAAAAAACAAGTACTTAGATATGAATCTATTAGGACTTGAATACTACTAAAGCTATGCAATGCTGATGGAAAAAAAATCAAACGAGTTCTTAATAGACATATTATGTTTGCGCATTGGAAAACCTGACATAGTAAAGATTTTAATTCTCCCCAATTGATGTACAGATTTAATATGACTTCTGTCCAAATCCCAGCAAGATTTTTTTTTTGTAGATATAACCAAGAATATTTTAAAGCTTATGTGGAAATGAAAATGAACTAGAATAGCTAAAAGAATATTGAAAAAAAAAGTGAAGTGGGAGGAATTAGCCTATCCAATTTCAAAACTTATATAACTACTATAATCAATACTGTCTGGTATTGGTGGAAGGAGACATATAGACCAATGGAACAGAATAGAGAACCCATAAATAGACCTACACAAATATACTCAACTGATTTTTGACCAAGATGTAAAAGCAATTCAAAGGAGGAAAAATAGTCTTTTCAACAAATGGAGCTAAAACAATTATACATCCATATGTTCAGGCAAAAACTGAACCTTGACTTACTTCTCATACTTTATATAAAACTTATCTCAAAATGGATTATGGACTTAAAAGTGTAATGTAAAAGTGTAACAATTTTTAGAAAAAACATAAGAGAAAATCTTCAGAATATAGGGCTCTGCAAAGAGTTCTTAGACTTGACACCAAAAGCACAATTTGTAAAAGGAAAACTTAGGAAGTTGGACTTCATCAAAATTATAAATTTTTACTCTGTGAAAGACCATGGATAAAGGATGAAAGGACAAACTAGAGAGGGAGAAAATATTTGCAAACTATATATCTAATGAAGAACTAGTATCTAGAATATGTAAATAAATCTCAAACCTCAACAGTAAAAAAAAAATCCATTGGGAAAAATGGACTAAAGATCTGAAGAGATATTTCATCCAAAAGGATACACAGATAATTAAGCATTTGAAAAGACGTTCAACATCATTAGCGATTAGGGAAATGCAAATTAAAACCACAATGAGATATTACTACACACCTATCAGAATGGCTAAGTTAAAAAATAGTGACAACATCATGCTGACAAGGATGAAAGAAAGTGGATCATACCTATGTTGCTAGTGGAGATGTAAAACCACACGGCAGCTCTGGAAAACACTTGGCTCTTTCATAAAAACCTAAATATGCAACTACCTAGCAATTGTACTACTGAGCATTATTCCAGCAAAATGAAAATGCACGTTCACATAAAAGTCTGTACAGAAATATTTAATAGCAGCTTTCTTCCTAATAGATCTAGAAACAGTCGAGATATCCTTCCATAGGTGAATGGTTAAACTGTGGTATATATTTTGCTGAGTGGATAAAGCTAATCCCTTTGCATAAAGTTGCATGATATATTATCCCATTTAGCATTCTTCAAATGGCCATTATTATACAAATAGAGAAGAGATTAGTTCTCCCTTAGCGATTAGTTGCCAGAGTTTAAGGGATGGGGGAAGTATGGTGGAAGGTGTGGGGTTTGACTAAGGGTGACCTGAAGGATTCCTTTGGTGGTGGAAATATTCTGTGACTTGACTACTACCAACGTCAAGATCCAGGCTGTGATACTGTATAATAGTTTTGTGAGATGTTAATGTAAGGAGAAACCATGCAAAGGATACTCAGGATCTCTCTGTATTATTGCTTACAACTGCATGGGAATATACATAAAAAGCTCATTTTTAGAAAGCGGGGGTTGGGGGGTAGAAGTTCACATTTATTCTCTGGTTGTTTTGCTGGCTGGGTCTTTTCCCTCTAACTCTCTGGATGTAAGATAAGCCTTGCTCCGGCTCACAAGGTATAATAATTGAAGAATGGTCTTCTCTTTCCTAGTAGATTAGTAAAAAATCCAGGGTTCTGAGAAGCAGAACTTCTCTCTTCTGATTCATCATCATGGCTCTGATTCTTAAAGATAATACTAATTGAATCTCCCTTCCTTCTACCCACTCTACAATACTCTAGGAATTGTAATTATTTTTTCAGTAAATAAAATTTCTTTTTATTCAGCCTCACTCTTTTCAAAAGTAAATCATCCCTCCCCTTTGCAGTTCAAAGTCTGGGGTATCATATTTAACAAAATATTCTTTTATCCTAGGGGTGCCTGGGTCGTTCAGTTGGTTAAGGATTAACTTCAGCTCAGGTCATGATCTCAGGGTCCGGGGATAGAGCCCCACATCAGGCACCCTGCCCAGCGGGGAGTATGCTTGTCCCTCTGCCACTCCCCCTGCTTGCACTCTCTTTCTTGCTCTCTCTCTCTCTCTCAAATAAATAAATAAAAATCTTTTTAAAAATATGCTCTTATCCTATGTGATGCATTTTTGGTCTGGAGGAGATAGTACCCAAACATACCCAACAAACTGTCAAAGAGATACTGGCATTAAACACATATTAGACTTCTCTAGATTCAAGGTCTTGTGCAATTCACTAATGGAGACGACTGCTTCTTCCAGATCCTTTTTTGTAAGATGAATAAGAGGTCATAATGACTAGTAATCTAAAATAATATGAGATGATGATGATGATGATGACGATGACGATGATATAGGAACAACAGCAACTAATCCTAGAAAGCAGCTTCTGAGTACTTACCCTGTGTGGAGCACCATGGTAAGTGATTTACACCACCTCACTTAATCCTCACCACATTCCAAAAGAGTAGATGTTATGACCATCCTCGTTTGACATACTCACTTAGGCTTAGAGCGTTGAACTAACCTTCCCAAGGACATAGCCAGGACATGGAGCAGCATAGATTCCAATCTAGACCCTCCGACCCTAAGGCCCACAATCTTAGCTACGACTCTAGGGTTTAAACTTCCTTCACGATCTAAGAATTCATTAACACCATTTTGTCAGATATCATGGGGTGGAATTTCTACACTAGGTAGGAGGTTAGTCTCTCTAAGCTCTTATCGACTCTTAGGATTTAAGATCTCTGAGGAGTGTGCATGCATCACAATAACAGCCAATGGCAGAAAGAATACCTATGTATCCTCGAGCACGAGATATTCAACCGTGCCAAACCTCACAATAATCCTCACAGTGGGGCCCCAGAGAGCTAAACCATGCCTAGTCTCTACTGTATATCTTGACATATTTGCCAACCAGTGACTTTTTCTAAGACCAACTTTCTCTTAAAAGATTATCATCAAACCACATTTCTCATTAGTGGGTCTTTGCAACCTTCTTGCTCTTATTCCTATCGGTCTTTTTTTTGCTCTTTGTTTACATTCATTCTTTCCTCCCGCTTTGCTTCCCCATCTCCTCAATTTCTGCTCTTTAGTAAGGGAGTTGGACATCCCTATTTAATCCTTGCACAGTTTAAAGAAGAGAAATGTCTTTAGGCTGGAGAAATCCCACCCCGTCTTTACATTCTAAGAACTTAAAAACTAATACTTAAAAATTTATTTTGAGTTCTCAGATCTTGTGCAAATATTTATTTCTGCATCGACCTGTACCAATTAATTTTTCTTTACATCGCTCTGAGACTCTACCAGAAAATATATGTGACCTTTAAAAAAACTTCCTTTAACTTTTTTACTTTCTTTCTCTTCTTCTGTGTGTGTCTGTGTGTGTGCATGTGTATGAAGGCACACACATACTCAAATGTGCACACACACACGCACACAAAAGTACACCCAACTTTTTAGGTGCTTCTGCCAGCCTCTCATGGAACTCTGACCAGTTACAACAATCTCTCATAGCATGCTGCTAAGTGCATAAAAGCCCATTTCAGACCACACAAAGAGAAGGCTGGCACTTCCCACTGAGATAAGCCAGAGTTTCAAAACCATCAAAATAATAATAATAATAATAATAATAATAATAATAATATTAAACAACAAAACAGAGGCTTGTGTACTATGCCCTTGTGGAGATATTGCTATTCAATTTTAAAAATCCACAGAGATCCCACTTTAGTATTCCTCAAGCCCTCCATGAGCACATAGCCCACAAAGGCCACAAAGAAGGGTCCTGTAGGATCTTTCTGATACACTCACACATTTGAAGAACTGATCCTTTTTTGAAGAAGTGACCCTTGCTGCCTTTCATGAGTTCATCCTCTTGTTCCTCCCACCAAAGCACCTCTAGATTCTCTCACCTTGGGTCCTCAGCTAATCCAGACATTTAACCAACTTCTGCATGCCTAGGCAAAAGGAGAGGGACAGTGATGAGCTCATCAAAATGGGGATTATCTAAAATACTCACTTCACCAGCTATGGAATGATCTTTCAAGCAGTTGGTTTCCATGGCAGTGTTTGTTTAGATGAGTATTGGATATTGATAACCCCTAAAGAAGTGTCTTGGGTTGTAGAGAGAAGTCAGATTGGGAAGGAATGCTCTCAATGTAGCACTACATTTGCTAATGAGAAGATTAACTGCAGACAAGAGAAGGTCAACTCTATCTCAACCTTGCCTTCCTAAGGAAGTAAAAGCAGAGACACAATAAACCAGAGCAAAAAGCTACAGTCCTACTTGGAATCTGTGATATGTCCTAAGAAGTAGGGTCTTATGACATTAGTTTACTATATACTTGAATCCACATCCCAAATCTTCTAGACCAGAAGCCAACAAATTTTCTGTAAAGGACCAGGCAGTAAGTATTTTAGGCTTTGTGTTTCATACAATCTCTGTCACGACTATTAAACTCTGCCATTGTAACACAGGATACAATAGATGATAGGTACACAAATTAGTCGGGCTGTGCTCAAATAAAACTTTATTTACAAAAGCAGGTGGTGGGCCACATTAGGATTAGTTTAAGAACTCTTGCTCTAGGGTGTCTGGGTGGCTCATTCGGTTAGGTGACAGCCTTCAGCTGGGGTCATGATCCCAGAGTCCTGGGATCAAGTCCACATTAAGCTCCCAGGTCCATGGGGAGTGTGCTTCTCCCACTGACCTTCTTCCCTCTTATGCCCCCACCTCTCTCAAAACATAAAATCTTAAAAAAAAAAAAAAAAGGTATCCTAACTCTAGATGTTCATTGGTAAAGTCCCATGAGCACTTACTTTTTTAAAGAGTATGTATAAAAATAATAATGAGGGAGCATTTGCTCTGCTGGGTATTAGTCTTTAGTTTGTTCTGTGAAGCTAGAAACAACTAAAACAGTGTAAAACTGGCAGAAGTATTGCTGGAAGATTAACTGAGCACAGCAGAAAGCCTAGTATATGCAAAAACTTGAAAAAATTTAAAAACAAAATAAATAATTCAATAGAGTACTCTATGCCAAAAATAAATTTCAAGAGGTTAAAAAGTTAAAAAACAAAAGGAAAAAGCAAATGAATATTTTTCTTACCTTTGAATGGGGACAGTCTTTCTGAATACAGAAAAAACAGTTGGAGAAACCATCAAATTAAAAAAAACACAATAGGTTTTGTTACAGAAAACAAACATTTTGTCCCTCAAAGAACATCATAAAATTAAGAAGTAAAATTGAAAAAAAAAAAAATTTGCCACAAGTGTGTATTAACCTTACCAAGTGATAATAGTATTAATCAATAAAAAGCCCATCAAAATAATAAGGGAAGGGGTGCCTGGGTGGCTCAGTGGGTTAAGCCTCTGCCTTCAGCTCAGGTCATGATCTCAGAGTCCTGGGATTGAGCCCCGCATCAGGCTCTCTGCTCAGCAAGGAGCCTGCTTCCTCCTCTCTCTCTGCCTGCCTCTCTGCCTACTTGTGATCTCTGTCAAATAAATGAATGAATCTTTAAATAATAATAAGAAGAAGAAGAAGAAGGAGGAGGAGGAGGAGGAGGGAAAACTTAAATCTTCAATAAAAAAATAATAGGTCTGTGACACAAACATTTCATAGAACAATAAAAATATGAGAAAAAGTTCAAGTCACTAATAGTAAGAATTTCAAAGCAAATATGCTCCTTGATGTGATGAAGGTTTACTGAGGCAGGTATTGGCTCCCATCCTCTGCAGGTGAGTTAAGAGTGGAATTGCCATAACCTCTCTGGAAGGCAGTGTTTCAATATGTATCAAGAACTTAAACATTTTATACCACTCAACTGCAATAATCTCACTGCAAGGATTAGGCCAAAAAGTCAAAGATTTATATGACCAAAATCACATCACAGTGTTATTTTTTTTTCATAGTGTTATTTATATTTTTTTAAAAAAAGCTTAATTTCTATGAAAAGATGACTAAATAAAGTATGGTATATCAATGCTAAAGAATATTATTCAACCATTAAAATTATATTTTCTAAAAATCTAATGATTGGGGAGAAAACATTAAGACATATATATAGCAAATTGCAATAGGCATTATCTCTGGGTTGAGAGGTAAGGGATCATTTTTACTTCTTTTATAATTCTATTTTCTAAATATTCTACACCAAAAGTCAGCAATTCTGTAAAGGATTAGACAGTAAATATTTTAGGCTTTGTGGGTCACATGATCTCTATCACTGTGACTCAACTCTGCTACTGTAGAGCAAAAGCAACCAGAAACAAAAGCAGCAGAGTGGATCTTGTAAGTTCTTATCAAACTAAAAAAAAAGAAAGAAAGAAAGAAAAGAAAAATGGGGGTGCCTGGCTGGCTCAGTTGGTAGAGCATACAATTCTTGATCTTGGAGCCATTCGGTGGATATCGAACTTACTTAAAAATAGAAAAGAAAGGGGGCACCTGGGTGGCTCAGTGGGGTAAAGCTGCTGCCTTCGGCTCAGGTCATGATCCCAGGGTCATGGGATCGAGCCCCGCATCGGGCTCTCTGCTCTTCAGACAGCCTGCTTCCTCCTCTCTCTCTGCCTCTCTGCCTACTTGTGATCTCTATCAAATTAATAATAAATAAAATCTTTAAAAAAAAAATAGAAAAGAAAGGATTGTAACTATGTGTGGTGATGGAGATTAACTGGATTGATTGTGGTGATCATCTTACATTATATACAAATATTGAACCTACTTTGTACATGAGGCTGATACAATGTTTTGCCAATTATACCTCAATAAAAAAAAAAAAAGCAGCCAGAAACAAGATGGAAACAAGTAGGCATGTTTTGTGTTTCAATAAAACTTTATTTATAATAATAGGCAGAGGGCCAAATTTTGTCCTTTACTACTTTATCAGAATTATCCTTCTTCTCTTGTCCCCAAATTTCAGGATTACTGGTACAATGTTGCTTACAAATAGGTTTCTCACCATGACTACTGCAATGATTCACAACAGCACTGTGGGTTCTGTTTCAATGTGGGTAGTGTATTCCTAATAAACCTAACTGTAGTCAAAAGAGCCCCACACTTGGGAATCAGAAAACCAAAGTTTAAATCTTGGCTAAGCACTTACTGGCTAGGTGATTTTAGACACATTGTTCAACAAGAGTTTTAGTTTCTTCGCCTGTAAAACAACAATTATTGTATTTATCACACGTAGTCAATTATTCAATGAGGTCATATGTGAGAGTATCTGGCCCTGGGCTGACACTCATTGGAGATCAATGGCATTTTCGTCTGGAAGGTACTAGAAGGAGCTTTGTTTGGGGAATCAATTGCACTTTGATGAGGAGAGAGGCTGTTGCAGATGGGCAGACGTGGAAAAGTTCTAGAAACATTCTACTTGGCCCAAACTGTGTAACTATCAACTGCCCTCAAAATGCAGCTCTGGCTATGACATCCATATGTTGGCTGCTTTTTACTCAACAGGGCAAATAATTGATATCTGCAACAAAATACATAAGACTATATGATAAACATTAACACTACAGGAGAGTAGGTGGCTGCTGACAGGCACTCTTCATGTCATTATTTGAGAGCCCTTATTGGGTCAGAGATGTTGTGAGAGAAGGAAGAATGGGAGTGATATAAATAAAAGATGTGAAAGACTAGTCTGTCAAAGAACTTCTCAGAAACACAGTATTCATAACTGATTGTCTTCATTCCCAGAAGAGAACCACTTCAGCCATATCTCGGCCAGGAACCTCCTTCCCTGCAAGTGATTACAGGGCCCATGCACCAAGGCTGTAGAGTCCAGCAGTTACTTCCACAATCTGGATACTCTAACAACCCTACGAGGAATGAAGCACAGGGATTATCAAGCCCCTTGTGGAACAGAGGAAAGATTCCAAGAGACTAAGTCACTTACTTAAGGTCACTTCAAGGACATATGAGAACTTCTGGCTGAATGTTTTTCCTATTAGGTCATCAAGATAATCATCTGCCCCATAACCTCACTCCTAACATAATTTTAATAGGAGTTCATGAAGCTAACCCCAATGGAAATGTTCTTCAGTATTAAGTTTGAAAGGACTTCAGGAAGAAAATGTCATTTTATTGACATTTATTATACCTAAAGCACTGCATTGGTACTGGGACTTGGGGGTGAGCCTAACAGAGAACCTCAAAAATAAGATACAGTGTAATCTAGTCATCATGGCTAAGGGGTACAGCAAACATAACACTGTCCTTATTTTATTTTGTTTTGTTTTATTTTGTACAGTCTTTAGAATCCGAAGTGCAGGATTCAAGTTCTGGTGCTTCCATTTACTAGCTTTCTGATGTTGGTCACTTATATATTCCAGCCTTTAGTGGGTTCATCCATAAAGTTAGAATAACCATGTCTACCTTGCAGGTAAGTAAGGATCACAAAAGATAAGCACAAATGTGTTCTGTAAACAAATGCAAGGCATTGTCATCCTAGGCAGAAACACAAGATCAGACATTAAACTAAGGGCCATGGAAAACCATAATCTGACTTCTAGTTCTCTGGGTAAGATGCTACTGGCTAAATTCTCCCCCTTTCCCATGCTTGCCTCCGCCACAGCCACAATGAACGTACATCACAGGGACCACCATGAAGCCAGCTGCATGTGACTGCATGGTACTAGATTTAAAGCAATGACCACATGAAGAGACCATGAAACAACTTTGGAAAGCAAACTTCAAAATTGGTTTTTCTTTGTATTTATTTATCTCCTTTAAATTACAGCAGAGAGGAAGAGGAAGAAAAAGACAATTTTAAGGCAAAACACTCAATTAACTTTGAAAATCAATATATAGATATGTCTACTGTAACCATTTCTGTCTGCCTCCATCTTTCTATCCATCTATTATCCTCCCATCTCCCTTAAGGAAACAGTCAGATACTGAAAATGAGACTTCTTTTTCTTTTTATTTTGTTGGTGAAGTTAAACTTTATTACCTTAGCGCTCTTCATAGGGGAGAAACGGAATAACATGCAGAGGAGTTTTCTTTAGTTGTTCTTCCCCTCCTTCATTTTTGAGGGAGTTAAAGGTCAAAATGTGCTTTAATAATAATTGCCACAGATCATCCTGGAGGCTCAGCCCTGACCTTGGGATCTCACAGCATTGGTCAAATGCTCCTTATGGGTAAAATTAAGCCAAAACTATAGTAAATGAAAGGGACAAAGAATGTCCTACCTTCTAGGACTTACAGGACAGTAGACCTAGGATATGGTCCCAAGAAATAAAGAGATTAATTCTTAGATATCCAAAGTTTAATCTGCCACCAATCTACATATTTGCACTGAACCAGATATTAGCATCCAAAGAGTGAATCTCTCCCCATGTGGTTGATGTGAAGAATGGCCCCCAGCTACCTCATACACAGAATATTTTCCAATCATTGGTCTTAGGTGCCTGGAGGAATAAGGCACATTTACCATATGAAAGGGTAAGAGGACCTCATTTGTAAGTGCAGGAAATGTGGGTTCTTAAATTTGTAGCTGTGCTGGCTCATTGAGTTTAAAGTCAATAAAATGCTATTTTTTAACAATATTAATTTCAATTTTTGTGCTGACTTAATCTTTTTAATTAACTTAATTACTTTTGAATGAAATGTGTTCATTTTTAATAATTTTTTTATAATTAGTAAAGTTATATACATACGTGTTGTTCAAAGTTCAGAAAATAGGGAGAAGTTAAAAAAAAAAAAAAAATCAAAATTGCCCATAACTCTATTGTCCCAAAGCATCCCCTATTAGCACTTTGCTTTCTTTCCTTTCCTTCTATTTTTTTTTTTCTATGTGTGGATGAAACCATATGTTATATAAAAAGTATGGTGTTTTTTAGGAGGAAAGTCCTAGTTAGACTTGAACGAAATTTCTTCCCAGTTCTTTAGCAAATTCCTCTGGTCAGTTTGCATATGAAGCAACCATTAGCCAATAAAGAAAGACAAGTAAACAGAAAATGCTGGGGCTTCTACAATGTTTTATTTCCCCTGTTTAAAGTTTTTGAAAATGACAGAAAATCAAGTTTAATCAAATTGCCTAATTTGCTAAATGCTGAACCAAGATAACCAAAGTCTTAATCTGCCTAAGAGTGGGTGCTGACTGTAAGGGCCTATTTAGCCAAAACGGCTCCATTTCGGTTGAAGAGCCATTTTGTTGTTTATGCAGTAAAACTTAAACGGACCCTGCCCCCCCACCCCCCTGCCCCCGGGGACTTACTTAAAAACATTTCCTGGAAACCAGTCCCAGGTAACAAAGCCCAAATACAAGGATGGGTCAGGCCAGGTGGAGGTATCCAATCAGTGGGTGTGCACACCGTCTCCCTAGCTACCAAGGTGTGTGGAGCCTGGCCTTTGGGCGCCTTTTGGGTGCCAATTCTGACCAAGGTGATAGGCTAATTCAAATGTCTATTATAGGGTAAACTGTAACTCAGGTGGTCACTTATGTGTGACCTAGCCTGCCTGTGCAGTTTTCTCTGTGTCATTGGCCACCTACGCATGGCCAGGCCCAACCACATGGCCTTTGCCCTTAAAAGCCAGTCTGTAAGGCAGAGAGGGGTCGCCTCTCTTTGTAAGAGTCAGCCCTGGCCGGTCAGTTTGATTCTCGATGCTTGGTGCCAAATAAAGCTTTGCTTGACCTTCGCTTTGTGTCAGTCTCGCTCCTTTGATGACGGACCCAACACCGATAAATACTCTTACAGTTAGCAGAATCCTAAATCCTGGAATCACCAAATGCTACATTTGAAAGTGATCTGAGCAACTGCAAAATCCATCAGTTTTCACACTGTGCTTCATGGAACCCTGGAGCACCCTTAAAGTAACCCAGGGGTTTTCAAGTCTTGGGAGGGCAGTGACAGGGTGAGAGGCTGGAGGATGGGGAATGGGCCAGGCCAGGTCTACTTTTGCATCCTTTACATCTTGGATATCAAAATAAGATTTCATTGAGTAAAACTGGTTAACTAGCTCTTCAAAAAAAAAAAAGTTGAAAATTGCTGGTGTGGCCCAGATCTCTTGTGTTGCAAATTAATAAACTGGAGGGTCACAAATATGAAATTATTTTTGAAGTCACATAGTTAATTATATCATAGCATAGTGAATATTTGTCATTTGGGAGATACAGCTCTCCAATTACTCTATATCTTTCCCACGTTGGAGGAAATCCTTAGAGTGTGTAGTATGCTATGAAAAGACACCTGAGGATAATATCCTTTTTCCAATGTTCAAGCAGCCAAGGCACGGATGCACGACATAGGCTCAACAAATTGAATGCTCATGACCCAATTCTAAATCCAGAGCAAATGATTCTCAGATACATCCAGCATAGCCTGACCAGATTGTTCCTGCTGCACAGTCCCCCAAAGCCCCCTTGGTTCCTGTTTGTAATACCTGTTCCTCTAGTCTCCCAGGGATCCCAGTGATTGTCCTCTTCCAATAAATGAATGGTTTGAGACAGACAGCACTTCCTAATACACAGAATGTGTGCTAGAACCCAGTGATCCTTACTGTTAATCCCCTTCTCCTTCCTCTGTACCACAGTGTCTCCCTATGAAGTCAGTTGGCTTTTTGCTATGTAGATGCTACATGAAATAAAGCATTACCCTGGGTTAAGAAAGATGTACCCCCACTAGGAAAGATTCCTTATCATGGAATCATTATAAGGTCAAGATATAAAATCTTTCTAGGTGAGAAGTTAAGTAAAGATGAGAATTAACACTTGCTAAGCACCTACTATGTGCCAGGCATCATTTTCTACCCTATTTGCCTCTGGCAGGTAGACACTGTGATCCCTACTTTACTGATGAAGAAAATGAACCCCCAAGAATGACAAATTCATGAGTTGTAGAGTCAGGAACAGAACTCAAAGACTACTGGCTTCAAAGTGAAGAGACTTAAATTTATGTGTTTTACTGGACTTTTCTTTATATTATAGATTAATATTTGTCCCCTGAAACAGATTACTGCACCTACTACCGAGATCCTATCAAGAAATCCTAAAAAGTTCAATACCCAGGTCTTTCCAGATCAACACATTCCTACCCATTTCTCTTTAAAATTAGATTAGATGCAAGATAGATAAATAGATAAAATTAGATTTTAAAAATATGCCAACAATAGATTTATTCTGCAGGTATTTCTCTACATAGGTTTTAAACCACATGGAGCTTTTTAAGGCACCACATGGGGCTTTCCACCATGCAGGAGGCTTACCACTAGGGCCATCTTTCCCCCACAGCTAACTGCACATCCCATTACTCATGTTCATTCTGTTTTCCATAACTAAATGAGCATGGCCAGAGGAGACTGTGAATAAACCTTGGCAGAGCAGCCTGATAGAGCAAAGACATGGTGCCAAAAGTGGCCTCCAGTCACTCACAGTTTGCTCCAAGCACAGATGTCTACTCTCAGATACCAGACACCTAAGGGCAGAGCCTGGCCCCCGACTCACAAGCAGGAGGGTTATCCAGGCCAGAGTCTGGCACATGGCACCCTTTACTGGAAGGAATTTGATTAATCATTCTCATTACCTTTCAATTCCATGCACCTGAGCTCATTCACCCTCTGCCCAGAATCAGCAGACTGTGGCTTAAATGACACATGAACACCCAGATTGACCATGATAAGCAGAGAGAGACAGGGTCCCCCATTCCCCTTCTTCAGTGAGCTCTTAGGTCAGAGAGATTATCCAGCTCATGCAGAACTTCATTAAATCCCTCCATCTAGCCCCATGGGCCCCAGGAGACAGCGTCTCCATATGTATCCTAAGCACTATTACCTTAGAATTCTACATAAAAATTGAAAACAAGAGGGGGGAATTGGGGCTGCCTCAGAACCAACTTTCTCATTATAAGGAAAAGATTTCCCTTTTTCCCCCTAAAAGTTGTATACTTTCACATTTTGCAAATATGCCTATGATCCATTTTAAGCTTATTTTTGTGTAAGTTAAGAGACTTAAGGTTCATTTTTTTTCTCCCTATGGATACTGAATTGCACCAGCATCATTTGTTGAAAGAGCTACCTTTCCTCTATTGAATTGCCTTTGCCCTTTTCAAAGTGCTCAGTTAATCAAATTTGTATGGCTCTTCTTCTGAGTTCTCTGTCCCACTGATCTGCCCCTCCACCAAAACCACACTGTCTTAATTACTGTATCTACACAGTAAGTCTTAAAATTGAGTAGGCTCATTCCTTCCATTTTATTATTCCTTTTCAAAATCATCTTAGCCATTCTAGTTGTTTCTATTTTCCATGTAAGTTTTACAATAACCCTGTCTATCTCTACAAAGATCTTGCTGAGATTTTGATAAGAATTATATTAAACCTGTGTATTCGTTTCTGTGGCTGCTGTAACAAAGGACCACAACCATGGTGGCACAAGTAACGGACACTTAGGCTCTTGCAGGTCTGGAGATGAGAAGTCTGAAACCAAGTTGTCAGCAGGGTTGCACTCCCTCTTGTGCTCTAAGGGAGAATACTTCCTTGACTCTTCCAGCTCTGGCACCAGTGGCATTCCTTGGCTTTTGGCTGCCTCTCTCTCTGCCCCAACTTCTCATTGCCTTCCCTGTGCCCATGTTCTCCTTTATGTGTTTCTTATAAGATGCCTGTCATTGGATTTATACTGACCTTGATAATCCAGAATGATCTCCTCATGTCAAGATCCTTACTTATATTTGCAAAGACCCTTGCTTCAAGTAAGATAATATTCATAGGTGTCAGAGATTAAGATGTAGATGTATCATGGGAAGGGCCACAATTCAACCCATTACAACCTGGATCTGGGAAGAACTGACATCTTTACTACATTGAGTCTTCCAAACCAAGACACATTATGACTCTTCATTTATTTAGATCTTCTTTGATTCATCAGCATGGTCTAGTTCCCAGCATAGAAGTCATGCATATGCTTTGTTAGATTTACACCTAAGTTTTACATTTCTTGAGCAATTATAAATAGTATTATATTTTTAATTTTGATGTTCATGTGTTTATTTCTAATATATAGAAATAATTTGATTTTTGCACGTGTATTTTTTCCTGTGACACCGGTGAACTTACTTACTAGTTCTAGAAGAGGTTTTTTGTGTGTGTATGTAGATTTCCTGGTATTTTCTATGTAAACAATCATGGCACCTTCAAATAGGGAAAGCTTTTTTTCTTCCTTTTCAATTTCTATGTCCTTTTTTCCTTTTCTTGCCGTATTACATGATACTACTTTAGTACTATGTTGAATAAGAGTAATGACAGCAGAAATTCTTGGCTTATTCCTGATCCTGGGGGAAAGCATTTAGTCATTCATCATTAAGTATGTTAGCTTTATGAGTTTCATAGATGTTCTTTATCAGAGGAAGTTCCTCTCTATTCATATTTTTCTGAGAGTTTTTATCATGAATAGGTGTTGAATTTCGTTAAATGCTCTCTGCATCAGTTGATATGCTCATGTGATTTTTTTTCTTCTTCAGCCTATTATTATAATTTACATGGACTGAATTTCCAATATTGAATCAGCTTTGCACCTCCTGCATTCCATTTGTTTATGATGCAAACTCCTTTTTATATATTGCTGGATTTTACTTGCTAAAATTGTATTAAAGATTTTTATGACTACATTCATAAAAGATACTGTTTGTAGTTTTCTCTCTTTTTTTGGTGCTATCTTTGGTTTTGGTATTGAGGTAATACTAACTTCATAAATTGCAAAGTGATCTCTCCTTTCCTATTTTCTGGAAGATAGTGTACGGGATTGGTGTTAATTTTGGTTGGTGAACACACTCTGTATGATTTTAATTTTTTAAAATTTGTTGGGGTTTTATGGCCCAGGATGTAATCTATCTTGGTATGTGTTCTATGGATGACTGGGTGGAGCAGTGAGGAGAGAAATGTGCTTTCTCCTACTGTTGAATGGAATGTTCTATAAATGTCAAATTAGATCCTGTTGGTTAATGGTGTTGTTTAGTTTTTCAACGTTTTTATGGGCTGGATTTTGTCCCCACACCTCACCCCCCCCCCAAATATCATATATTGAAGCCCTACCCCTAGCATGATTAGATTTGGAAGTAAGGCCTTTAAAGAGATCATTAAGGTTAAATGAGGCCATTAAGGTGGGCCTTAATTCAATAGGACTGGTGTTCTTATAATAAGGGACATCAGGGAAGTGTGTACCACAGAGGAATGGCCATGTGAGGACCCATGAGAGCGTGGCCATCTGTAAGCCCAAAAGAGCCATGGAAGAAATCAAACCTGCTGAGACCTTGATCTTGGACTTCGAGATTCCAGAAGTGTGAGAAAAAGAATTTCTGTTGTTTAAGTCTGTGGTATTATTATGGCAGCCCTAGTTGACTAATACACATATCCTTGCTGATTTCCTGTATAGTTTCCTATCAGTTGTTGAGAGGAGTGGAAGTCTCCAGCTGTAACTGTGGATTTGTCTAGTTCTCCTTTCTGTTTTTTCAGTTTTTGCTCCACATATCTTTCAGCTTTGCTGTTTGGGATATGGATTACTATGGTTTCTTGGTACACTGACTCTTTTTTATCACTCATTATGTCCCTCTTTAACTACAGTAATAGTCTTTGCTTTGAAGTCTAGTTTACCTGATATTAATATAGCTACTTCTGCTTCCTTTCAATTAATGTTGACATGATATATCCTTTCCCATCATTTTGCTTTCATTGCGCTTATATTATTATATTAGAAGTGAGCTTCTTACATAGTAAATGGTTGGGTCATATTTTTGTCCCCTCAATCTCTATCTTACATAGACCACTTACATTCATTTACATTTAATATAATTATTGATATGTGAAAAATTTTATGGTTGTGAAATATGTTATTGTGTATTCTGTTTTTCGGTTTTGTTTTCTTTTTCCTGATTTCCTGCTGATTATTTGAACCCTTTTTTAGAAATACATTTTGATTTACCTTAGTGTTTTGGAGTATATCTTTTTGTGTAGCTGTTTAAAGTGGTTGCTCTAGATATTACATTACATATACATCACTTATTGCAATCTGCTTATGTCTTTATTCCACCAGTTCAAGTGAAGTATGGAAACCTTACTTTCCTTTACCCTCCCCCCATGTTTATTATATGATTGTTATTAAATATTTCTATGCTTTTAGAAAATATTTCTATGCTATTTGGCTGGAACAGAGTAGTTATTTCCTACGTTTTTGTCTTGCTAATCTTCCCCTTTCCTATCTGGGGGCTAGGCAGAGTAGGCTTTTCTTGGGGTTTTTTGGTCTATGCCCATTGATGTTTCAGCCTTTTAGATTCTTTAGCTCCAACTCTGGAATATAGGAGGCAAAAAGAAAACCCAGGTAGCTCACAATAGTATATTTTCTAGGGTCCCAAGAACCTTAGCTGATTTGCCCTTTTTCTCCATCTTTCAGAGTCTTTTTATATTTAAGTACAGTGTCCAGAGTTCTTAGTTATACTTAATGGATAGAATAGGGAAAAATATGTCTACCATATCTTCCTGGAAGTAGAAGCCCCTATAGCAGTGTTTCTAAAATTGGAAAATCTCATATAAAAACAGATTTGTTACTGTTCTTGAAAAATTGGGACATATGGCAATACTGGGTTTGCATTATGCATTCCAACAATATTCTTTAGCTGAATAGAAGCTGACCTGTTTATATGGAATATGTGACAATTGGAGCTGTGTTTCTTTTTCATTGTATTACACTCAACCTGTGTCACTCATTTATGTTACACTTAGCCTCTGTAAAAATTTGAGTTTGCAACTTCCAGTGATGCCTCCCTGGCTAAGCATACCCATTTTCTTCCTGCCAATCTAATGCTCTTCCTTTCAGTCTTTCAATTTTGTATCACTAAATTCCTAAGAACCTATATAGCAGATATGATATTATCTTTAGGAGAATGTGTGTGTAATGGAGAAGGGGATAAGTTGAACAGGAGGAAAAGAGAATTTTCCCTGAGACTGAAGCATGGAGACTTCACTTTAAAGGGTCATTTGTTAATAATGGGAAGGGGGAAAGCTATGAACACTCCTGTTGGTAACTTCTGCAACATCATATGTACCACAGAGCTTCTGTAACTACTGTTTCTCCATCTGAACATCCTTCCTCAAGACTACTGCACTCATATTGCACTAACACTTAGATCTCGGGTTAAATGCCACCTACTCAGAGAAATCTTTCCTGACTACCCTATCTAAAATACCTACCTATCCAAAATACCCCTTCTTCATTGCCAATAATTGCCAATAATTTCTCTCCTTTACAGGATATTTCTTTACAGCACTTAAAAGTACCTGAAAACATAATATACATGTGTTTTGTTTACTTGTTTATTTCCTATACCCTTGAGGATAGAGACCTTGTCTGCCTTATTTACTATTGCATCCTTGGTTCCTGGCACATAATAGTGCTTAATAGGCATGTAATGAATCTTGTCCTGAAACATCTTAATAAGAACACTAACAAATTAGGGGCACCTGCGTGGCTCAGTGGCTTAAGCCTCTGCCTTTGGCTCAGGTCACGATCTCAGAGTCCTGGGATTGAGCCCCACATCGGGCTCTCTGCTCAGCCGGGAGTCTGCTTCCTCCTCTCTCTCTGCCTGCCTGCCTCTTTGCCTACTTGTGATCTCTCTGTCAAATAAATAAATAAAATCTTAAAAAAAAGAACACTAACAAATTAGAAAGTGTTCAGAATAGGATGGTAAAACATTT
This sequence comes from Taxidea taxus jeffersonii, assembly GCA_003697995.1. Classification (NCBI taxonomy): domain Eukaryota; kingdom Metazoa; phylum Chordata; class Mammalia; order Carnivora; family Mustelidae; genus Taxidea; species Taxidea taxus. Next base: position 143,775 of record ML111103.1, read on the forward strand.
ACAACCATAAAAATGCTGAACTGAGGGATCTCAGATTGAAGATATTGAAAGGTAGAATGATCACTTTCATCAAATATTTGAAGTTTTTTTAATTAGAAAAAGGAGTAGTAAAAAAGTTTCATGTTGTTCCAAATGATACCTCCATAGTCAACTTGCAAAGAGACAAATTGGTCCCCATTATAAAGAAGAATTTTCTAATAACTAGAAATTCTTCAACGGTGAAATATAGTGAGTTCCCACTCACTGGAGCTGGCTAAGCAGAACCGAATAACCATCTTAAGGGCCAGCTGTGAAAGGAATCCCAACTCTATCTGGGAACTTTGGGTAACTTCCAAAGTCCCTTCCAAACCCACAATTCTAACATATTTTAAGGGGAACAGAAACCGGGCTTTCATTTTTTATAATTCCTGGAAGTACTCCAGATAGTATCACTGAGGCAAGGGCTTAGTTTAAAAGAGTTAATTACAGGGAGTTTAGGAAACATAAATCTATCAAAAAGTTTAAGTATCTACTAGTATGAAATATGAAATAATTGATTTTTATGTAAGAGTATGTTACAATTGCAATTCAATGACAGGGGTCTTTAGAAACCAGGATAGGAAACATTTCAGAATTAATACAGATATTTTCCCAATATAGCTTTGAGTTGTTAAAGCTATTTCCTCACAAATACTATGATTTCAGTTTAGGCAATTACTAATTGAAGTCAACTGCAATTATAGAAAAAAATCTCAAATAAATATAACATCACACTGGTTGTTGCACCATTTTTATGGAAATTATATTTTTTAGTCAAAGTGGATTTTTTGAAACATTAAAAATATGAACATGACATATTTAAAAGAACAGTTTAAGAGAACATATGAAAAAATATGAACATGACATATTTAAAAGGACAGTTTAAAAGAACATTTAAAAGAGACAAAACTTTAAAAAAATACAAACTTCTAGGTATAATTTTATTCGTTCTTAGTACCCTTACTTTTAACCATTGATTAGTGAAGCTTTCTTCTTTTAAGCACAAAGAACCATAAAACTCATACTAAAGATTTCTTTGGAGTCAAAGTCCCCTTAGGCATATAAACCCATCTGGCTCACTCTACAGCACTTCATATCTCAGGTTAGAGAAGCAAATTCTAATCAAAGAATGTGAGATCTCATCATCTAATATTTGCAGATTTTATAATTCGAATAACCACCAAAACTAAATATGAATCAATTTATAGGAAGCCTTAGAACCCAATAGGGATCTATTTTTTTTTACCACTCCATTTTCATGCTTACATGCACTTTCATGCTCAAACTGTCCATCTTCTATAATTCAAACAAACCACAAAAGCTCAACAATTTACCTTCCTAACACTAAATAAAAGCACACATTCAAAACCAAAACAATATTTTAAAGAATATTGCAAATATTATTATGGCAGTTCATTAGAACCTTCAGATCCAAACTAAAAAGCTTATTAACACACAGGTCTTTATTCCTCCCACAGAGTTAGTACAGGAAAAGTGAGTGATGAGTTTTCCTATGTTCCTTATCAAGTCCATCTCAATGGCTCTGCCAGGAATTCAGGGCGCTCCTTCTCATTTACAGATGGCACCAGCTATCTCTTTTACCTTGCATTTCCATGACACCACTGAATCTTCCTCCCACTCCCACACCCTCACATCCAGCAGCCTTTCCTTTGCTGTTGGATCACCACACTGAAGGAAGAATGGGCACGCTGATCTCTGCTCCATCCAGGAGACACCCGTAATACACGTGCTGTCTCCATGAACAGCTTCAATTCACAGGCACCGCAGAGAGGATACACAACCACATGGCTTTGTCCCTGGTTTACAGATTCCTGATGAGTGTTTATATATTTAAGACACAGCTGTTTTTGCATTAAGTTATCTCCACACAGGTGGATTATCTGTTCATCAGCTGAAAAAGAGGCTATTAAGGAGTAGCAAAAGACAGTTGCCATCGGCTGCTGCTGTGGCGTATGTGTTTCCTCTGTGACACCTGCTTCATGGTGAGCTGTCTGACGCTGCTGCACTCACAACAGCCCCTTTCCCATCTCAGCCCTCCTGCTCCCATCCTGCTGACAACCACTTGCCCTCTGACCTCAGAGGAATACATACCTCTACCATGAAAAGCTCCCTTTTCCTTTGGACTTGATATCCCTGGCCTCTAATGTTTAATACACTTGAGATACTATACATGTTAAAGTTCAGGGTTTAAGATTTTATTTATTTATTTGACAGACAGAGATCACAAGGAGGCAGAGAGGCAGGCAGAGAGAGGAAGGGAAGCAGGCTCCCTGCTGAGCAGAGAGCCCAATGCAGGGCTGGATCCCAGGACCCTGGGACCACAACCCGAGCCGAAGGCAGAGGCTTCAACACACTGAGCCACCCAGGCACCCCAAAGTTCAGGCTTTAAACAGGACGAGGTTATCTGGGTCTTAAGAATGCACACCAGTTTGGATACTTCCTTTTCAGGAAGCCCAGAGCCATGGCAATATCATGAATATTTGATAGAGCCTTTGGTGCGTTAACCCAGAACTGATTCATTATTCTACCTAAGCTTCCTATTCTAATCATTCCAACTGACCTCTTCTAATCTTCTGCACTATGATACACTGCCATTTGTTTTTCATAACACACATATTTTACCTAATTTCATAGAAGGAGAAGATAACTGTTTATTTAAAAACACGACAGAAATAAATATTTAAATGCGTACTATGTGTGATTAGACATGTACTATGTTTTCAACATATCATATTTTTAGATGATCTCAAAGAACATGCATAGTACCAATACCTTGCAACCGACAAAACCAGAAATCAAATCCAGTGTTATCTGACTCCATAGAAAATATGCTCTCTTCTATGCCATGCTCTCTTATATTGTTCTGCAATTCTGTAGAGTGTCATTATGTCACTGTGCGTATGTCACAGTATTAAGAGATGGGCTGTGAAGCCAAAACGCCTAGTCATCACTATCCACAACTAGAGACCAGTCAATCACTGTGCCTCCCTTTCCTGTAAAATGGGGGATAATGCTAGTGTCTATCTTCATTGGGTTCAGTGGGATCAAATTTGTTAACATAATTATTCTTAGAAGAGTACCTAATACATACTAAGCACTATGTAAGTATAAGCCATTTTTGTAAATCTGACTTCCCAGATGGAGTACAAACTCTTCGAAAATCAAGGTAATCTACCTCTTGTATTCACACTAGTACCAAAAGTAGCACTCTGTGGTTTGCTGGATTAATTTTTTTATTGATTGATACCCTTTCCATTGCTTATGATCAAATGTAGAAGGAACTTCAGCCATTGAGACTTTGACCTTCAGGCCTGTAAGCATTGTTTCCAAGGTTTACAGTTCCAAAAAAAAAACAAAGTTCACAGTTCAGTCCAACCTTAGACCCTTAGACATCTATAGAGCATCAGACTTTAAATTTAGTGTGGTGATAGATGCTGCTCAAAGTATGAAGATGGTATGAAATTGATACTTGTTCATCACTCATTTTAGGTTATTGAGATAGGCACCAGGGAAAACTTGGAGTGTAGATATGAGCCAAGATAAGTAAAACAAATGATTAAAGGGCAGTCTGGTATATGGTATAACAAATGGAATAAAAGCTGTAAGAACTACTTAACCTTTTCAAGGGAAAACATCCCAAGGAGGTAACATTCAAGCAACACCTGGAACAATAAGGAGGCAGCTACAAAACAGAGCGGTAAAGGAAGAGGGAACATTATATGCAGTATGCACAAAAAAGTGGAAGAGCAAAATCAGGGTGAAATCAGTAAGTTCTGTGTTCCTGGAACATGGGCTACATTGGCTGGGTGTCAAGAGTTGAGAAGGGAAAACAGTTTGGCATCCAGATCACTGTGTTGGAATTATTGGAGCAAGGAGGGATTGGGGACAAGGAATTCGATCAGAACACCAGGATAATGACATATTCTCAGATCTGGTCTTGTGGGTGGAAGAGATGTTAGAATGGCTATGAAAGGACCTCAGAAAGTAGGACTGGCTGGACTGATAACAAGCAATGAGGGGGGAAAGATGATGACCACAAATACACTAATTTGCTTTTTTTTAGTGATCTATTTAACAGAAGCAGACTCACAGGGTGAATTTTTTTTTTAATTTAAATTCAATTAACCAACATAGAGTACATTATTAGTTTCAGATGTAGTGTTCAATAATTTATCAGTTGTGTGTAACACCCAGTGCTCATCACATCACTTGCCCTCCTTAATGCCTATCACCCAATTACCCCATCCTCCCACCCATCTCCCCTCCAGCAACCCTCAGTTTGTTTCCAAGAGTCTCTTATGGTTTTTCTCCCTCTCTGATGACTTCCCATTCAGTTTTCCCTCCATTTGCCTATGATCCTCTGCACTGTTTCTTATATTACCCATGAGTGAAACCATATGATAATTGTCTTTCTCTGACTAACTTATTTCACTCAGCATAATACCCTCTAGTCCCATCCACATTGATGTAAATGGTTAAGTATTCATCATTTCTGATGGCTGAGTAATATTCCATTGTACATATATACTACCACATCTTCTATATCCATTCATCTATCAATGGACATTTCAGCACTTTCTACAGTTTGGCTATTGTGGACATTGCTGCTATAAACATTCGGGAGCACGTGCCCTTTCAGATCACTACATTTGTATCTTCAGGGTAAATACCTAGTAGTGCAATTCCTGGGTCATAGGGTAGCTCTATTTTTAACTTCTTGAGGAACCTCCATACTGTTTTCCAGAGTGGCTGCACCAGCTTGCATTCCCACCAACAGTATAGGAGGGTTCCCCTTTCTCCACATCCTCGCCAACACCCGTCGTTTCCTGACTGGTTAATTTTAGTCATTCTGACTGGTGTGAGGTGGTATCTCATTGTGGTTTTGATTTGTATTTTCCTGATGCCAAGTGATGTGGAGCATTTTTCCATGTGTCTATTGGCCATTTGTATGAATTCTCAGGTGAACTTTTCTTTTTAAACCTGGATAACAAATATACAGAACCCCTCTCCAGTCAGTGCTTAAAATTTGCTAATTCAAATTACAGAGCCTCACCCTGTTAACATTGTCTTTGGCTTTTGCGTACATATTCTCTTCTTTGAACTAGTCCCATAACATCATCATTTACACTTCACTAAACTCTACAGCAAACTGAGGCCATCTTCTCTACCAGCTTATAAACTGACTGGAGTCAAAAAGAGAAAACGAAAAAAGAAAAAAAGAACAAAAAAGCCCTGGCTTCTCAAACACACACAGCTCTGGTTTAGACTCCAGGTCAAGGCATTGCCAATAAATAGCTGTTACAATGCAAATGCCCCACCTTGGGCTGTTAATACACTAACCTACTTAAAGTATCAGAAAAACAGAAAGTAGGCTAGAAAGACATATTCTGAGGGAGAACACAGAACGGGTTCATTGACATGGTTAGAAACCAAAGACTGCCCAAAGCAGCAGATCCAAGAGAGGACAGATAATGGAATAGGGTGAGGGAAGCTAAAAGGATAAGAAAAGCCTGGACACCAGGCACTGGGAAGAGGAACCAAAACTCCAAACGTGGGAAAGAGGGGCCTTGTATGAAGAAGTCTAACTTTGCTGACATTCTGAAGACTGCTTTCACACACAGAATATCGTTTTCTTTTGCATAGACCTTTAGTGAAAAACCACCATTGCATCGGGTATTTCTACCATTTAACTGGTCTGTGATATTGTACATATGGTTTAACCTCTCTGAACCTCAGTTTTCTCATTTATAAAGCAGGGCTACAGAAAGAACTTTACCAATTCCATTTCACAGGTGAATTCATTTCAGTGTCCAAAAGATTAAATGATTGATAGAGGGGCCCTGAACCCACAAAACCAGGGCTGGACCCTGGATCCTCTGACTCTCAATTCAAGGAGTATTTCTGCTTATCTGTGGTGCTGGTCCAACCTGGGAGACCAGCATGTGATCCCAGTAAGGAATAATTTGTAGAACATGGATAAACTGTGTTTACTCTGTAGCCCTACCCCAGTTTACAGCTCAACTGGGAGATCTAGTGGTCAGGACTGAACCTCTCATGAGGATATCAGAAGTCTTTCTTAGGACTCTCTAAAACTTGGGAACTCATAATAGTTCAATATCATCTAAATCCATAGCGGATGGCCACACCCATGGCATTTTTACACCTCCAACTTTTAGATCCCATTTTAGGAAGCATGTGAATGGCATAGAAACAAAGTCCCACCAGCACACTGGTGTTTAACTCCCAATACCTCTAGTCACAAACTAAGGTTGGACTCACAGCTTCCCCATCCCCTGCACCTTAGTAACTAATGTTGTTTCCTATATTGTTTTGTAAATGCTCTAGAGTTTCTCCCTGTGTAAAACATGTTTCACTTTACATGTCCAATTATAAAATCCTCAAGCCACCTTAATGGGATGAAAGATAAGAAAGCCCAACCTAATTTAGGAAAAAGACTAAATAATGGTATTTTAAATGGTAATTTTCTTACTTCCCCATAGCTAAAACTGCCAAAGCACTACCTGACAAAGTTTATGGAGTACCAGCTTCAATGAATAGATAGGAGAGGTTTGTAATTCACATATCAATTGTTTGTAAGAACAGGTACTTACAAGACCTTTTAAAGTCATTCCTCAGACTTCTATTGAAAACCTACCTAGTGGTAGGAGTAAAGAAAATATTTGTCTTTAGTGTTGCAATAAGATCTTTCCCCCACAGCCTTGTTTACATTACCAATTTGCATTATCTATACCTTGGAAGAAAGCCTGTGAGAGGCAAAAGCAAACTTTGACTCAGGGAAAATCCAAATGAAATCAGTACCAGATTTAGAAAAATGCCAAGATATTCCAAATGCCCAGTTGCCAGCTTATTTCCTTCTTATTCCTAATAATAATAATAATAATAATAATAATAAATAACAACAACAAAAACAAGAACAAATCCTTCTCAAGGCAGTTTGTCTTTCAACCGAACCAAGTCCTCTATCCTTTGGTCTCTGTTTCACTGAAGAGGTAATGGCCATACATTTATGAAAGGACCTCCCATACAGGGTCAACACAGAGTAGTTGAGCCCAAATAAATGACTGAAGATTGTTAATTGTAAGCACACAATCAGTATTACTGGATGATGAGAACGAGGTGACTACTAGAGCAGCATAAGTATGGAGCCTCTTCATTCCTCAATGACTAGAGAGTAACTGATTTATTGACTGGTTTTATTTACCCCATGGCTTCCAGGAGCCACTTTGCACCTTTGGCTACCATAGACTAAGCAAGAAAAAGCCAAGAAACTACCTCTGTCTTTTGAGATACAAATATTTTTATGAGTACACCTGGGCCAGGGGCACCTGGGTGGCTCAGTTAGTTAAGCATCCAACTCTTGGTTTCAGTTCAGGTCATGATCTCAGAGTCATGAGATTGAGCCCCACACTGGGCACTGTGCTTATCACAGGGTATGCTTTGGATTCTCCCTCTCTCTCCCTCTTTCCCTCCTGCTTATGCTCTCTCTCTCTCTCTCTCTCTCTCTCGCTCTCTCTCTCTCTCTATCTTTTGCTCTCTGTCTCAAGTAAATAAATGTATAAAAAATAATAATAGGTGCACCTGACCCCACTAACTGCCCAGAAGTACAGAGCAGTATTAGCAGTACGAATACAAATGTTGATTAGTATTCAGGGAACAGAAATTTCCAGCACATAAAGAGGAAAGCAACCGGAATGAGAATGAGACAGGGACAAAGAGCCCACTGGGTTGGTTGAAGAACTGTCCCTGACCCTACAGAGAATCTCCTATCTGAAGGGTTATAGAGGGATGGGAGACAATTTTGATTCCTGATCCTCAGTACTGGTGCCAAGCTGAGGACCTCACTTTGTGCCTTCCTAAGCCTGAGCCCATGCAGAAAAAAGATAAGAAGGAAATGTACCAACATGATTAAAGTGGTTGTGTCTGAATAGTTAGAGTATGAGTGATTACCATTTTTCTTTGTCCTTTCCCATAGTTTCAATATTTTCAACTATAGATAGGCAATAATTTCAAATACATAATTTTTGTTAAATATGCACTTTTATTTTTAAAAAATTAGACATTAAGCACAGCAGTGACCTGATAACCAGCTGGATGGCAAAAGGAGAAAGTTCTGTTAGACCTAACTTGTCCTGGCAAATCACTGGCCATGGTAGCCTGCATAGGTGACAGCTTCATCCTTCTTAATAGTTAGTATTTCCTTGGTGATATTACCATAGCTACCATTTATTGAGAGCTTACTCTGTGTTTAGTGCTACACGAAGAGCTTTAGGCTTACTCTCTTATTTAATTATCAAAACATCTTTTCATGCGGGGCACTGTCATTATCCCTATCTACAAGGGAAGAAGCTGAGGCTTGATAGGTCAGGCAACTTGCTAAAGAAAACATGGCAAGTGGGTGACTACTGAAACCAGGATATGAAGCCAGATCTGAGAGCACAGTCCCAAACCATTGGTAAAAAATCAAACCTTGCTTAGGGGCACCTGGGTGGCTCAGTGGGTTAAGCCTCTGCCTTCAGGTCAGGTCATGATTTGGGGTCCTGGGATCGAGCCCCCCATTGGGCTCTCTGCTCAGCGGGGAGCCTGCTTCCCTTCCTCTCTCTCTCTGCCTGCCTCTCTGCCTACTTGTGATCTCTCTGTCAAATAAATAAATAAAATATCACAAAAATATATCAAACCTTGCTAAATGTCACCTTTTACCCTTTTCTCTACTCCATATTGCCCCTACACTCACTTGAACCTCTCTTGTTCAGCACAACCTCTCAAACATAAGCTTCTTGGCAGAAGAAATTTTTATATGTTTTGTCCACTGGTATATCACCAGAGCCAAGAATAGTGCCTTCACATAACAGACACTCAATAAACATTTGCAGGGTGATGAATAAACTCTAACCCATCAGATTCTAACCACAATATTATCTTTGCAGTTGTCCAATGTCTACAAGCCAAGTAGTATCCACACTTTTTCAGTCTTCTACTATGATCAAAATTATCATAGTTCTACTGTTCTCCAAACCATTTTCCTTTACATACTAGACTCCTTCCCAGACAAATCCCTGCAGCTTGTGATGGTTTATGACTGAGTTCTAACCAGTGGACTACGGGTGGAAGTGATGTCTCCACCTCTAGACCTGACCTACAGAAGCCTAATCTTCCATGCTCTCTTCTTTCATCTGCTGGATGCATGACTGAGGCAGCAGATGGAAGAAGCCAGGATCCCTGAGTGTCTGCATATCTGCTCTACTCAACTCTGGGCCTAGGCATGAGCAGGAAATAAACTTCCATATTATTAAGCCAATACATCTTAAAATCATTTGTTTATAGCAGCTACTCTTCCCTAATACATAACCATTTCAGTTAAAATTATTTGAGCATACAAATATGATATATATATAGATAGATGATACAGAATTATCATATGTATACATATATACATCATACATAATATAGTATATATAGATATATACAACATATATATCATATATCACATATGTAGTATGTATGTACATATGTATAACACTGGTAAATTATATAATTATATATAGGACCTACTATAATATTATATAAGTTAGAAAACCTTCATCAAAACATAAAACCAGAAATAATGAGATACAGATGAAATAAAAATATTTTAAAATTTCTTGCTAATCAACATGGTTCTTCCATAGTATTACTAAGCAACATTTTAAGGCACATTGGGATTTAGGAAAGGTTTGTCATTAATCATGATGAAAACAAATCTATATTTCGAATGGTCTTCTTGATGATATTTTTGGTGGCTGATTTTATGTCACTCCTGATTATACCTTTATTGTTTTTATATCATAAGACGGCTGACAGAGAGATTAGGAGTGGAGGTGATAGCTCTGCCATTTTCTTGTTGCTTACTTGTAATATTGGTATTATTTTCAACTCAAGGTCTTCTTCAAGGAGTTTGTATAAAACACTTGTCTATTTTGTGAAAGTTAGTTTCATAAAAACTAGATCATGTAGGGACGCCTGGGTGGCTCAGTTGGTTAAGCAGTTGCCTTCGGCTCAGGTCATGATCCCAGCGTCCTGGGATCGAGTCCCATATCAGGCTCCTTGCTCAGCAGAGAGCCTGCTTCTCCCTCTGCCTCTGCCTGCCTCTCTGTCTGCCTGTGCTTGCTCTCTCTGACAAATAAATAAATAAAATCTTTAAAAAAAAAAAAAACCTAGATCATGTAATCCATAAATCCACTTTACCAGGCACAACTACAATGTGACATCCCAGTTTTCTGAGGGCAAATTAACAGATGAAAGTACCAATATCAAACTTCCCTTTAAGATATGTGTATCAAAAACCTACCCTTCCTTTAAGACAGGTAAATACGACATGAGACATACAGTCATCTGACATCAGACATTTGAGGATGCTGGTATCAAGGCACATATAAAAATACACTAAATTTAAAATTTTCCTTTTTCATTATAAAATAAATTGAAGTTTTAGCACTTACAAACCCTGCAACAGACACACTCTATCTTTGAAGCCACTGTTCTGTCAGGTGTTTCAGACATCCAAATCTTAGTGCTCTTGATTTCTGAAGTTCATGATCTGCCTCTAAGCTATGCATAGAATAGGACAGCTGGGGGCGCCTGGATGGCTCAGTGGGTTAAACTGCTGCCTTCGGCTCAGGTCATGATCTCAGGGTCCTGGGATCGAGTCCCGCATTGGGCTCTCTGCTCAGCAGGGAGCCTGTTTCCCCCCCCGCCCTCTGCCTGCCTCTCTGCTTACTTGTGATCTATCTGTCAAATAAATAAATAAAAATCTTAAAAAAAAAAAAAGAATAGGACAGCTGACATCACTCCACCTAATTCTTTCCAGCTGTAACCCCCTGCTCCACCCCAAAGCCAGAGTTTTCCCTGTTAACATGGGGTAGAAGCCTTGGTTTCTGCTCCCAGTGACACTAATAGATATTAGCCAAGCCTTCTTTGCTGTGCTCTATGTCAAATCATAGAAGAAACAAAAATCCTATCTTAACCACTCAAGTCAATGCATATAGCCAAAAAGGTGATGAAAAGGAAGTGTGATTTGGTGACAAGATGACCCAGGGGCTATGAGTGATAAAATCCAGGTTCCATCTAACTGTCTCTTCAATGAAATCAACATGGCCCTTTGTAACTCAGTCTCCTCATCTATGGGACAGGAACAATAATGCCTGCCCTACTGTGTGGGGGCTGTAAAATTAGAAGAAAGAGGAAAAAGAACTATGAGAGAAGAGGCTCCTTATAGCTCTGGCTTGGGTGGGCTACATGAAGACTCTAGAGAGGCTTCAAATTGGCAAAACTCAAGAAAAGAGGTTCTCAGAAATGATAAGCCTTATCTGACGCTGCCTTCCAGGAAATCTTGAGTAACGTAGGAAAACACAGGACAGGAAAAACACTTAAAAAATGTTGGGTTTTTTTTTATTCCTTTAATTAAGAGCCTTGAGAAGGCAAGCTCAGAGTGGGTAAATAAAGGAGGAACAAGGCTTCCTGGGCACTCAAAGTATAAAATGTGTAGCAGACTCTCCATTTGGGCAGAGAGCACATAGCTGGGGGCTGAAAAGTCAGGATCCAGGCAGAACACTGTGATTGGCTTTGAAGTCAGGACTGATTTCAAATTCAGGCTCTGATGTTGACCAAGTCTGGGTGATTTGGCCAACCTATATGTGCCTCAGTTTTATCCTAAGTCAAGTAGGTATAATACCTACCTGTATCATGCTAATGAAGATTTAATGAAACTATAGCTATGCTTGATGTACTCTAGGACTTGGCACGTAATAGGTTCTCAATAAATAGTTATCTTCTTCACCATCATTATCATTCATTTGTCTTGCCCTTGCTCAGCCCATCTTTAAAAGGAAATAGATGAGGCAGAGCTAACATTTGCCAAGTACTTAAGAGAGGCTTGGCAAGCACTTATCAACATCAGAGGTTAGAGAAGTACTTTGTGGTGGGTCATGCAGAGGGGATGCTCATGCCCTGCAAGACCTTGTCAAGAAGTCATGGGTGATAAGCAGTGAAAACAAAGCAACAAACCCTGGCCAGATTGGAGGAGGGGCAGTGGGTAAGCAGCCAGCAGCCAGCCGCAGGAATGACCTTACCGACTAAAGGACACTCTAAAGGAAATACACGGAGAACAAATAGGAAGACAGGAAGGCCTGGAAGATCTGACAAGGGTATCTCACTTCTTCCCCTGTAAAAGGACCCACTTGATCCAGGTCCATAGAATCAATCTAACCCTTCTCAAGCTATTGCTGTTACCTCAAGCCATGCCTGAGCAACCCAGCTCTCTGTAGCTCATGTTGCACTACACTCTGTCCTTAAAGAAACAACCAGAAGGCCTCCCTCAACAGTGTCTCCCACTGCCACAATGAGCTGTTTAGCAAGTGTAAAGTTATGCGTAGAGATCTCAAGGAGAATCAGGAGCTTTGATCCACCTTATACCCACAACGTGAGGCCATAATTCTTACAGACACACATCATATTTTTTTCATAAGAGACAAGAGAGGTAGAGTAAGTAGATGATTTGGTGCATCCGCCTCACTAGGACTAGACAACTCAAAATTCTCTCCTTCTTCACAGAAGCCCTGCTTATGCATAATGATATGAAAACCATCCCTGTTAAGAACAGGTTGTGTTTGAAGTGGTCTTATGTATGCCCTTTGAAAAAGACAGAGTAAATCCTTCTTGGTAAAAGGAAAGGCATTAATTATTTAATTAAACAAAGCAGTTATTGACTTTCTTAAAGCAATAGGCAAAATTTTCACAAAGAATAGAATTTTTATAATACGTGCATCTCTAATTCTTATCCCTGAAAATAACCTAGCTGAAAATTTAACCCGAGTGAATGGGAAAAAATGTATTTCAAAGGAGAGGCTCATTCTGAAAGAATTAACGTGCCAGCAGAAACTACAGTGTCTTCCTACAATTGCAACTTGGCCTTTGAAAAGTATCTTGATTTGATTGCTATTAAAATATAAATCCTAATAGCTTCACAAACAAGGGGAGTCACTTCAGGAAGCGGAGGTGAGAGCTGTACCAAATCCATAAAGGATATTTGCAAAATACTTTGTAGATAATACAAACCATGCCACTTAATCAAGTATTGAAAAGGTTCAAATTAATCCTGACTTCACTACAGTTAATATAAATGTCCCAAGTCAATAAATCTTGATAATGACTAAACTACCCCTCCCTACTCAATTCAATTTTTAAGACCCACCAGTTCCCACAGGCAGAAGGGGCAGATGTGACAATAGCGATTTACAAAATCAATATTGCGCAAGAGATCTAGAGAAATTAAGTACAGAAGAGATGACCTATTAAATCATCCAGTCCATCTCCAGCTCCCTCTTGGCCCTTTATAGGCTCTTCTCTTCCAATATATCTGAACCACTTTACCTAAGTAAGTTGTAGAGGTTAACAGATACAAAGCCTTATTCCTTTTCCTAAGAAACTGGTCCCATCTCCTACCTCCCAGTACTGAGTCCCATGTTTCACTCTACATCAATAATCCTCAACTCCGGTAGTACAGCACATTTACCCAGGGAGCTTTTGGAATGTACCAGTGCCAGGACTCAGGCCCAGAGATTTTTATTTAGTTGATCTAGGGTAAGACCTGGGCAACATTGAGGTGTTTGTGTGTTTGCTTTCCTTTTAATGCCCATGTGATTCTAGTGTTCAGAAATTTTGAGAACCAGTTTTCTGCAAGTTCAAAAGTCTTATTCCTTATTAACTTTTGAATGTGTTCTTGTTGGCCACATTAGCACTAATTGAGTACTACCAGACTAGGAGTAAGATTATAGATGACAGTAAATCCGTGAGTCTCGGGGGGTTGAGGAGCACCAGCTGAGAACCCCTGCTGTGGAAAGTCATTATCTCTGATCAGAGTATGACATATATTGCAGGTGGATGGGGACGCCTGATAAGGAAAAAAAAAATGGCTCAGGACTACGCTTTAAGAGGAAAAGGATTTTCCCAGCAACTATACCAGGAGCGGTTAACCGCATGGAGAGCTGCTGAAGATAGAAACCCATCAGATTTGGCTTTCCTCTGTTCATCATTTTTTTAAAGATTTTATTTATTTATTTGAGAGAGAGAAAGAGAGTGCAAGTGGTTGGAGGGGCAGAGGAACAAGCAGACTCCCTGCTGAGCAGGGACCACCATGCCATGCAGGGCTGGATCCCAGGACCCTCGGCTCATGACTGAGCTGAAGGCAGAGGCTTAACCGATGGAGCCACCCAGGAGCCCCTCCTCTGTTGATTATTTTAACTTTAGCTTTGGGAGGAAATAAAATTTAAATATGAATACAAAAAACCCACACCTATACAGCCTAGAAGCTAACTTTTGTTGAATCCTTACCATATTGAGACACAGTTCTGAGTGCCTTCCAGGATTACACCTGAGTCTCAGCACAACCCTATGAAGTAGGTGATGTGATGATAATCTCATCATAGAGATGTGGAAACGCAGGCCCCCGAGGATGCACAGGTAGTAAGTGAAACAGCTGGAATTCCAGTGTAGGGAGAAGGACTCCAGAGCCAGGGCTCTTGGTCTTCAATCCAACCACCTTACAACACTAGACCTTAAAGCAAATGCCTGAAACTAGAAACCCAAGCTGGCTCATTACATCTCCCATGGGCTAAGACAACATTTCTTCCACAAATATCTATAAAGCAGTTGTTTCAAATGTTAGCACACATCGTAGCCACCAGAATAAATTGTTTAAACACCTGCCGGGGCCCCTTCCCTGGAGATTCTGATGCAGTAGTCTGGTTAGGGCCCATGAACTTGCATTTACAATATCTTTTGACACTGTTAAACTCACCAGAGAAGTACAGGATGCGAACTCAGCATCCTAATCGCTGAATTTTCAGCAATTAGGAGGGAGCTAGCAGCCTCGCAGAAAGTCCTTTTGGGAAGCTGGAGCAGTAGAAGTTAAGCTACGAAGAGTTAAGGACACGGGGCCAGTCAGGGGAAGCTCCTCTTCCAAAAAGCATCTTAGTTAAGGGTAGTACTTTGAAGAAAGTTATTTTCAGGAGAGGAGAAAGTGCCAGAAGAAAAGGAGAGATTAAAAATTCAAGAAAGACCAGGAGAAACTGATGATGGAACAAGGTTCTAGAGAAGAAGGGAGGGTGCATGGCAACTGTGGTGAGTCCGCCTGCCAAAGCCTCCAGCATCACAGGAGAGGCCTCCTAGAAAGATGGGCTCATGCCAGCCCTCTTGGCACTGTGTCTAACAGTACAAGAGTGTACTTCCACACGAGTTCTGGATAGCAAGGTTAATAACTATCTTAGGAACTGTTTTTCAAAATCTTTTTGAAAAGGAATAAAGAACTGTAAGGTACAACAATATACCAAGGCATGTCCAAACCCTCGTGGGTACTAGTGCTAGGCTTGACTGACAGGTTGCTCCTGGAGGACCATCAGCTGGCAGGTGTGGAATTCTCTTCTATGTGGGGTTGCTCCTCTAATCCGGGAGCTCATAACCCCGACTGCAGGGCTGTAATTTATATAATTTATGGGACCAGGCCCAAAATGACAATGTGGAATCCTTTGTTCAAAAATTATTAAGAATTCCAAGATGGCAATAAGGGAGCCTTAAACCAAGTGTGGGGCCCTTCTAAGCACTGTGACTGCCCAGTTTAACTCCCCATGAATCTGGCCCTGCCTGGCTGCACATTAACATCACCTGGGGAGCCTTTAAAAATTCCAACACCCCAGCCACACCTGAGACCAATAAAACCTGAACCTCTGGGGGTGAGAACCACACATCAGAATTTTTCAAATCTCCTCATTGATTCCAGTGTGCAGCCAAGGTTGAGAACCATTGCTTACTTGTCATAGAATCTGACTTAATACCAGCTTTGAAAATCATTTTCTTGAAGAAATTATACCTGAAAAAATATATATAATAGCCCCACAAAATGAACTGTAGCCCCATTTACAGACTACTGAATCACATTCCTCCACCTACCCATTCCTATAAACTGGCTCAAATTATTAGTATAAAAAAAAAGAATAAAAAAAATCTCTTCTTGTAATAAACACATGCGTTGCTATCCCCCCCCCCCCAAAAAAAGGCAATTTGAGCAATGGAGACCAGGCTGAATTCCTTTAAGGCCCCTGCCTGAATTTTCTTGGCTCTACCAGATGATTTCTTCCAGGGTCTGGGCACTGGCCCAGAACTCATCCACTCTTCTGAATAATGCATGACACAAGGCTCTTCCAAGCAACAGTGAGCTTTGGATGGAATGCTCAGTTAAGGCAGGAGAATCTGACCCTCACCAAATCCAAAGCTTGGGATTTATCCCAAGAGACAGGATCAAATGAGGATGATCATCCAAGCAGCATAGCTGGGCAGCTCCCATCCGGATGCGTAGCTACCCAAGAGGTCTTAGCCATAAAACCAGCCATCTAAGGAGAAGAGCTGCTGTGGTGCAGAGAAGAGAGTGGGATTCCCACAGGAATCTAAGACCTCAAGTGCATTAGGGAAGTCAATTGTTTCATAGTGGTCTTTAAGCAAGCACTGTAGGTTAAGGCAAATTATGGAGACCGACACTGGTGCCCCCTCAGGATAACAGCAAGGACTGGGGTCTTTCATTCTGATCCTACCAGCAACAGAGTAGCAGGGAATGATCAAGAGGTAGAGCTCATGGGTTAGCATCCTGGCCCCACCCCTTAGTAGCTATATGACTTCTCTGTGCCTCAGGTTTCTGACCAGAAAAATGGAGTTAATAAAGTACCATCAAATTGCTATGAAGATTAATTCAAATAATCCATGCATGGTGGTTAGAAGAGTGCTTAATACGTGGTAAACATTGGGGCATCTGGCTGTCTCAGTCAGTAGAGCATGTGACTCTTGATCTCACGGTCATGAGTTCAAGCTCCACGCTGGGCAAGGAGCCTCCTCAAAAAACAAACACACATGGTAAACACTGAGTAAACATTAGCTGATCTACCATCATCATTGCTACCACCACCACAGGGCTCCTCATAACTCACAACTCACTTCTCTTGGGCTCTGCCCAAAATGAAACCAAGGCTCAAAGAGCTTAAGGGATTGGCTCCAGGTTCCACAGGTCAGTAAGAGTAGAGCCAGGTCTGAAACCCATGTTTCCCATCTTATATTCTCAACTTCCTCAGTTGAGAAGTGAGTAGAGACCCTCTCAGCAGCCTTCCTGTGTGGTAGGCAGCACAATCGAAACTTGCTGTAAGTGAGGCAAGGATTAAAGAAGGTAGTGGTGGTAAAGCTGGGACGACCTGTCTGTCGTTCCGTGAGCATTCAATCCATGTCAGCTATTGCTGTCATACAACTGAAGTGCTACCAGGAAAATCACATGTAAATTGACTACGTCCACCATATTGGAGGCTCACTTGCAGAGCTAGCTATCTTAAGAAATCTGATGTCCAATCCTTTGGTAAAAACAGAGTTCCTTCTAGTATTATTTTTAAAATCACCCCCTTAAGTTGGCCCGTGCATATATTGGGAGCCTCCTGTTATTGGTTATGGTTAAAATAATAAGAGCCACACTTCCAAGCTACCATGAGCAAGGGACAGGGAAAAGATGCAATTTTAGAAAAGAAATCTAACTTCAAAAACCTATGGTCCCACAGCCAGAGACTGGCCAGTATGCAAATGAAGCCTAAATGGGAACAATGACCTCTGTGTCCTCTAAAGGTTCTGCTCTTCAAGAGAACCTGTATATCACTGCCAAACCCAGGTCAGTTTGTATTGTTGTCATTCATATAGACATAGTGCTAGGCCCTTGGTGGGGGCCCACAGGCAGCCATGTTGGGGTGGTAACCCTACCATTTAGTACAAACTTCCTGACCAATCAGATGGCATTAAGTCACTGAATTTATTTTTCTGTCCAAGTGATTGTTTCTTCCAGAAAGAAATCTGCCCCATGGCACCAATTTCCCTCTTTTGCTGAGTGGTCCAGGGAGGAAAAAAAAAAGAAAGAAAGAAAGAAATCTAAAAAACAATGAAGCCATGACAATTAAACTGGCATATAATGAAAGCCACGAATACATAATTATCATGTCCCACTTGGTACAAAACACCCCAGAGTTGCCAAAAACTGCCCACTCTGATAGCAGTTGCCCTTATGCAGGCCCTGGGCTCTGCAGCTGCATCTCAATGAGCCTAAGTGGGCTGCCTGGAATGGTTTCCCTGGTAACGGGGTTCTGGCTGAGAGGGACATTGATTACCCGGAGGAATGAGTTTCCACTTGGAGGGAGACTGGGCAAATGCAAAAGCAGAGAATTTTGAGGTTGAGGCTGGGTCCAAAGGGGCAAGGATGTCACTAAAGATCTGGGAGGGCTCCCAGGATTTTCCCATTCTGGATGGAGGAAAGAAACGTGTAAATTTGGTGCCTCGAGGACTTTAAAGAGTTAGAGTTGAAATATCCCATCCACTCCTGACGTTCCTTATCAGGAAAACTGGACTGGTTGTCAAGAGACAACCCAGTCCCACCTCTCTTATTAATTCACTGGGTGACCTTGGATAAGTCAGGTAAAATCATGGGAATTCGAACTAAGAGATTTCTCTAAGTCTTAAAAGCTAAGACTTTCCGAGAAGAGAGAGGGTCAACTCAGACCATGACAAAATGAGCAAGAATTTCTATGTTAACAACTGTCCATTCCCTTGGCATTCATGTTTTTTAATTCTCCTCTCCTGTCTCAAGTGCATGCTCCAGGACACAGATTTTCCACCACCAGTTTCCAAGGCTGCCTTTAGAAGAAGGGTTACCACCAGATTTGGCCAATTTCCACCACAAATGGAACAAATCTGAATGTTACATGGGGATGAAGTTGTTCTGTTGTTGCCCAGGGCTGGGAGCTGTTGGAGGAGATAACCTTGCCAGCCCCTTTCCTGCTAGGATTGTGTGATTCTCTGAATGGTTCACCTTTCCTCACTAACAATGCCTTAATGATTGATGAATAATGAATTCATGGGATCTCAGAGAAGGAACAAGGGAAAAGCATTCCAGGCAGAGGGAACAGCATATGTACAACCCCTGTGGCTGGAGAAGTGGTTTCCTGTGTGGCCTGAAAAATGGCCAGTGTGGTTAGAGATCTGAAAACAAGGGCAAATATATTGAGAGTTTGGGGGCAGCAGAGTGGGGGTCCCTGAAGGGGGGTGGAAGGCAGTGAAGTAGGCAGAATCGTGCAAACCTTGTTATTGGCCATGTTAGTTTATTTGTATCCTGAGTTTTGGAAGCTATTAGCAGAGGAGAAAGTGGAGGTAACATGACAAGATTTTATTTTGAAAATATTAACTTAATTCAGGAAATGGGGAAACCAGTTAAGAGGTTATTGTCATGATCTAGGCAAGGATGACATTGACTTGATGAAAAATCTTCCAAAGGGGAGAACAGCTCCTCCAGGAGCAGCCCCTCTTACTGCTTTCCCTGGTTCTGGGGAAAGTCTCCAGGTTTGTCCGCTTCCCCTTCATCTCCATCAGCCCCTGGACTCATGTGCTGAGCGTTCCTGTCTTACCACAGACATTGGATTCCCTCTGTCCTCTTAGATTGCACTGATATTTTACTCAATTAAAAGCCTGAAACTGTCTAGAGATTTTCTAGGCTTTATTCCCTCAGAAAGCACAAAACCTTATTAAAGGGTGTTGCATTATTATCTCACAATAATCACTTGCTGGAGAGAGGCAATGTTTAGTAAACACTCATCTTGTAGGTAGGATGGACCAATCACAAAACAAAAACTCCTCCCTTCTTACTACTGATGCCAAAAAAAAATTGTGTAAGCCACACTAGAAACAGGAAAACCTGGTCCCAGAACCCTTCATGGGTCCCAAAGTACAGTGATAGCTGAGGAATAGTTCCCTGAAAGCCTGTCCCTCTAATTCCCTGAGACTATATCTGTCTGGACTGAGTTCTCAGGGTGCTGCAGGGGAGGAGACAGAAAAGACCCACATAGAACTTCTGTAGCTCTCAAAGATGGGTGATGGGGGGCAGACTTGGACAAGGCACAGAGAGGAAGGGGCAATAGTCGGGGGCAAATGTCTACTCTGGGTTTCAGATGGACAGAGATGGAAAGGGAAGTGTGGCAACCACACAGGCTTTGATGTTTCTCCCATCAGGAGGCAGGGAGGGGCCGTGTTCTCCCACCCTTGACCCTGGGTTCCATGGCTCCTTTGACCAATAGACTCCAACAGATACGATGCTGGGCCAGTTTCTCTTTCAGATCCCAGACGTGTGCAGAGGCTTCCTCCTTTTGAAGATACAGACCTAATTAAGTTGGATGATTTCTCTTATTTTAAATGATGCTTTCCATTTCAGCCAGATTTTCCTTATGGGTATAACTATTAGATGGCATCTGCTGGACTAAATCATAGGAAGCTAGAGTCTGAACTGTCACTAACAAGTTATTAGCAATCAAAAATCAAGAGAGAATATTTTTTGAAAAAAAGTGCAGGTCAACGGGACCAAAAGGACTTCATTTTTTAAGGTCTGATTTACAAATGAGCTTTTTTAAAGACTCTAACTACAGAGTGAAGTTTTACCTCCAATAAACAGCCCCAATAGACTCCAAATTTGGGGGTGGTGGTTGGTTGTGGGGGG